>JAAOOA010001486.1:52500-122660 GCA_012861695.1 Trematomus loennbergii
GGACCCAGAGCCCCCCCACACATTAAGCAGGAACAGGAGGAACTCAGGATCAGTCAGGAGGGAGAGCAGCTTCAGGAGCTGGAGGAGGCTGATATCACCAAGTCCACTTTCACTCCTGACCCTGTGAAGAGTGAAGATGATAAAGAGAAACCTCAGTCCTCTCAGCCTCATCAAAGACAAACTGAACACATGGAAACAGAAGCTGATGGAGAGGACTGTGGAGGACCAGAACCAGCCAGGAGCTCAGATCCAGAGAGCAGTTTACAACCAAAGACTGAGGACGACACAGAGACTCTTCTAACCTGACACTGGAGACTCTTCTGAACCTGACACTGAGACTCTTCTGAACCTGACACTGAAGACAGTGCTGATTGGAAGGAGACCACAGAACCTGCATCAGGCTCAAACTCACTGAAAAATAGACATGAATCTGTCAGTGATCCACGACGTAGTGCTGAAAAGAAACCATTCAGCTGCTCAGTCTGTAAGAAAGCTTTTTCACATGGTGGAAATTTAAAGCACATGAGAATCCACACAGGAGAGAAACCACACAGCTGCTCAGTCTGTAAGAAAGCTTTTTCACAGAGTGGAAATTTAAAGGAACACATGAGAATCCACACAGGAGAGAAACCACACAGCTGCTCAGTCTGTAAGAAAGCTTTTTCACGGAGTGGAATTTAAAGGAACACATGAGAATCCACACAGGAGAGAAACCACACAGCTGCTCAGTCTGTAAGAAAGCTTTTTCACATAGTGGAATTTAAAGGAACATGAGAATCCACACAGGAGAGAAACCACACAGCTGCTCAGTCTGTAAGAAAGCTTTTTCACAGAGTGGAAATTTAAAGGAACACATGAGAATCCACACAGGAGAGAAACCACACAGCTGCTCAGTCTGTAAGAAAGCTTTTCACAGAGAGGAATTTAAAGGAACATGAGAAGCCACACAGGAGAGAAACCACACAGCTGCTCAGTCTGTAAGAAAGCTTTTTCACAGAGTGGATTTAAAGCACACATGAGAATCCACACAGGAGAGAAACCACACAGCTGCTCAGTCTGTAAGAAAGCTTTTTCACGGAGTGGACATTTAAAGGCACACATGAGAATCCACACAGGAGAGGAAAAATAGATCTGCAAAGTTTGTGACAAAAGATTTAAATGGCGTAATCGTTGAAAAAGACACAAGAGTGTTGGTAAGGGAATACATTTGTCTATTTTGTATCCTGATGACCTGATGCCGTTACATGTAATACGTTACTCCCTAAGCCTGATTTCACCCACCTGCAACCGATTCGCTAATAATCACAAATGTTCATTTCTTCGACCCCTTGACTCGACTATTTCTTGTTTAATAATCGTTACATCTCCTCAGGACCAAGTTCCCGTGTCCTGCCCTTCACCTGCTGATCACCCACTGCTCATTTAAGGTGGACTCACCTTTACAAGGGACCAGCTAGTCTTAGTGTCTTAATGCAAACGTTTTGTAAAGTGATGCTAGACCATCAACGTGCTGTTGGGTTGTGTGCTCTCTGCAGGACGGGGTCTGGACTCAAAGATTGTTTATGGTATGAGAGCTTCATTCTGTTTTGTTGTCTAAACAACGCCAACAGAGCGATACGTCTTCTTTCCAGCAGATGGCATACATGTTACATCATCCAGTTCAACTGTCATCCACATATTAGTGATTCAAACAGCAATGTGTAAGATATGGCTAGTAATTGACTATTTCAACAGAATGTGAAGAGGTTACAGTCTTGAGGCCATGTCCAATATGTTTATGTTTTTTAGAAGCTAGAAGATAGGAAGGAGCCACAAGAGTTGTATTTTTATTTTTTAATATTCAAGCTCTTCTCTTAATATTATAACTTCTCAACATGTATCCTTTTATGCATTAAAAAAAACCTTACATTTTGCTGCCAATTATTGAGATTGTTTCACAGCTTTATCTTAAATATTTAGACTTTTTTTCTATACATATAGATTACATAGGATGAACAGCACGATCCACTCTGCTGGATTCTGCCCAAATCGGCTCAAAATGCATGCAAACATCTGGCTTTATCCATACTCCTGCAGTTGTATTGTTCTGGATTCATAGTGAAGTGTATTAGATGTTCTGCACTCTTATTGTTATGTATTTAATATAAAGTGAAATACCATGAAGTCAGAAAAGAAAAGAGTCTCACTTAAGGAAAAAGGTTCTTCATTTGCACATAAACATGGTCAAATATTTAAAGTTGTGACCAGATGGTGTTCGCCCTAATCCGTGTATCTACGGTCCATTTGTTTTCTTTATTACACAAGTTAGCGGAAGAGCATCTGAGAGGCCTTTTTGTTTTTGTTGTTTACTTACTAAATGGTCTAATGCTCATTGGAGCGAGGGGGCGGGGCGAAACTCGCGGAAGTGATTTCAAAACAAAAGCCCTCGTTTGCTTGGAACGGTGATAATATTATAAACAAGGTGAATTTAGCGATCACACGAAAACGGCCAAGACACATATTGAGCCCAGAAAATGAATGTTATTAAGGGCTGTAAATATAATAGGCCTGTGTCTAAAATGGACAACATTGTTAGGAGATTCAAACTATACAGCGATTCACATGGATAGGAAACTAAATACATTTGCACACATCTTGTGTCCATATATCTTTGCACAGCATGAAAGAAAGGCCAAATGAATGGGCTGTGATTTTAGTTTTTTTAAGCAGAGGTCAATAATTTGTACGGTCCTCGGAGGATGTTGAAAAAATTGAAATGGCCCTTGAGAGGAAAAAGGTTCCCCACCCCTGCTCTAATGGAAAGAACACTTCCAAAAAATACATATAAATGGTGTTTGTTTTATTACCATGTCTGAATGTATCTATAGATTTAAAGCTAATCTGCATTTAAACATAACATTTCAGGGGAAAATACTGACTTGACGTAAGTAAGTATCTGGGGAAGTTGTGAGGTGATGTGTTTTTTTTGTTAGTTTTTTAGTTTTATCCTTTTAACCTGCAATGCCTTGGTAACTGCATGCAAATTAGCCATTTTAATTAAGATAAGATAAGAAATGAGATAGTACTTTATTACCTACTAGTTAACGCCTAATTTACATATCAATATGGTAATTGTGATGAGTTATTAGATACACATTTTAGTGTATTCACCTTTAGTGTCTACCCTTAAGCACAGTAGGACATTAGCCTGTATGCCCATGATACATTGCCTTAGCTAAACCTTGAACTAACTTATCAATTAGCTAGTAGCCTACCTTAGTTAACTAGGCTATATTTGTTTATAGCCTAGTTAACTAGAAAGGCTGAATAGTTTGATATTTGAATGGTTCCTGCAGCTGAAATTAGGCTGAAGGAGTTAAATAAAGATATTAAATGTAAGTAGTAGTGAATGAATGTTTACAAACACCTGTGTGTGTAAACCAGAGATCAAAGGTTACCATGGTGACGACTTATGACGATTTACCAACTGCAGCACTGAGTTCCATTAAGAATGCATTGACGATTATATTTCACAATTTTGCCACCTGTTCAAAAACGATGGCTCCTATCAAACGTTTCCAGACCGTGAGCATCAGGGAACCCAATGAACTGATATATGTTGTTTTTTTGGTTTTGTGTGTAAAATGTGGAGATGGAGCAGCATTTGTCCAAAGTGTACTTCTCTCTGTTCTGAAGAAAGTTCCGGAAAGATTTAACATAGGAATCAATTGGGAGCTAGGTGGAGTTTTTGTCTCTTCATGCCCTCAAGAGGCATTTTGTTTAATATCTTTTCTTAATTTTTTTTAATTTTCCAACCTAAGAGGTTTTCCTACGGTTTTCATGAAAAAATATGTCTAAGGAGTGTAGGGTTTGGGAATTATGGCAAGTTTAAAACATTCTTTTGGGAGAATTTGAAGCACTGCTCCATCCACACTAATGTTAAAAATCTGAAAAAGGCCTCTCCACCAAGCTCCAAACTAAGTTAAATATCTCAAAAAGTGTAAAAGATATCAAAAATCTGAATAAGATGTAATAGCTGAAGGTGTTGTGATCATTTGAAAGTTGGAATGAAGTGTCTAGCTGAAAGTATGTGGAAGGAGAAGCATTTGGCGCAAGGTGTAGGAAAGAGGATTTGAAGGCATCTCCCATTGACTTCCATGTTAAAAAAAGAGTTTAAAAAGCTGAATATTTCAAAAAGTATAAAATATTTTTAAAAAGTTGAAGGTTTCCCATCGATTCCTGAAAAGGCTGAATAGTTTAATATTTGAATGGTTTGTGGCACAGCATTCACACTAATTATATTATATACAGTATATATATAATATTGACATTAAATGTGCTTTATTTTGTAAGGTGTTTCTTTGGTTTTGAATGGTAAGCTTTAAAAAACACATCATTACACATATACTGGGCTGTGATGAGGATGGATTATGATTACATGCTTTATTAAGCAGCAGTTAAAAATACTACACAAAAACTGGACAGAATACATGGAGAACAATGAGATTACTGTGGGTTCCCTTACCCATACAACTGTACTATTTGGTATGCCAGAAACAGATTAAGTCATTAAGCAAAACCTACAAGTCTGCCCTACTGCATATTGCAGTATGGAAGCCAGCATATGTATATGGCTATTCTGACCCACAATACTTTATCGAGCAAGAGGCAAAGGTAAAGATGCAATGTTGTGATGAAGTAGTGCAGTGGTGCCCTCTGGACCTGATAGTGCAGCAACACAAATTGCATAATGCATAATACCAATTGAGATTTAATAAAAAATCTTACATTGAAATAAATAGTTAAGTTCTTTATAACTACGGATAAAGATACAAAGAGAAAGAAATTGCATAATTTAAAACAATAATAAACAAGCTATTGTCAGATAAAGAATATAAAAGGAGGGCTTACTATTTCCTGCAGTTGATACAATGAATCATATTTACCAATAAAGAATGACAATATTACTCATGTCAGACAAAGATATGTTTGAAAATGACTTAAATATATATATATATTTATCGTAATTCAAATATGAACGTCAAAAGTCGGAATATGCCAATCGTTTTTTCTTATTATCTTATTTGCTAAACGTTCTTGTATAGTAATATGCATGTGTTGTATTATTCTACTACGTCTATTTATTAATGTTCAGCAATAACCACGTTTTCCCAGTACAATCCATGGGACTGACGTTCTTAGGTGGGGTGATTCCGCTTTGAACAGGAATTTTGTTCAAAGAAGACTCATCATTTTTATAGTGAAACAAAAATGTTGCGGTGTAAGCTGGTAAATCAAGCTTCGTCATTAATAAGTCGTTTTAACTGTGGTGTTGGTAAATTAAGTGTAACTGGACGGCACAGTCAAGATGTTGAAGTGAAGCATTTACAATCGGCGCGAATTGTTGGAAATACATATACTTCCTGTCTCATTAGTGGCCAGGTTTAATGGTTTCATATTTAAAACATGATATTAACACAGATAAAACATTTTTTTTCCGAATTTCAGTGAACCAGGGCGTTTTTCCAACGTACTGTCTGAAATGATTACTCGCTGCCGACATTTAAATAAAATGAACGCTCTGTCTCCCAAATCTCGCGAGAGTTCTTTTTTCCTGCGACGGATTTGTGTCGACCTCGGTTTACTGTCTTTACATTGCATCGCTTCGTTGCATCGTTTTCAGTCTGCGCCGGAAGATGTGTAAGCTTTCTGCTGTCCTGATGTCAATGGGGAGCTCATTCCACCATTTTGGAGCCAGGATAGCAAACCGACGTGTTTCTCTAATGTCTTCACATTAGAGAGATGAGAGACATGGTTCCAATTTTTACTTTATTTAGGTCGAATTAGATGATTATTATGTGTGTTTACTTTCTTGCCTGCAAGGAGTGTTGTCATAGTTGGACAGCTCTGGGGCCTCATTTATAAAGGGATATACGCTCAAAAATGACGTACGCCAGTTTCTACGCAATGTTTGCGATTTATAAAATACTAACTTGACGGGAAAATGTGCGGTCCTCCACGCAAACTCTAACCCATGCGTACGCACTAAGCACACAAACGGGAGAGACGAGAAACTGCGACACCGTTGGCAGAAGGAAGAATGGAGAGAAATATGTGGAAATAATACCATAAATAAAATGTTACCTCTCATTTATCAAATATGAAGAATTCATTTTCAAACATTGATTAAAGCCAATCTTAAAATGATTAAACAAACGCCTGTTTGAGACTCCTCAGTGCACACAAAAACATAACTTGGAGAAATAAATAAATACGGATATGCTATTTAAAACCACCTCGAATATGTTGTGTTAATGTTATGAAATGTTTTCTCATAAATGATGCGGTAAGCAGGAGGACATAATTACGTCTAAACTGACGCCGTTTTGCATTTCTATAGGTTGTAGATACGAGCATGGTTTTATATACTATCACGTTTAATCGTGTTTTATGCCGTTTGCCAAGACTTGATAAGTCGCTCGTAAAACACAGGAGGTATGGAAACTAAGAACACCATATGTGGTAAATTATACAGCTAACATAACACAACACATTAGTTGTATTTCCTTTAACTGGTGCATTATAGTTGCTGATCGACAGCTGGAACACAAACTACCAAATACAACAAAATAATTCAGATCCAGTCGTAATGACTCCACTCCGGAGGGATTCCCCGATCATTTCTTACAGTTTCTCATCAAGGGGGGGTCTCCTGTCCTCGGCATAAACACACTGCCTGAGGAAGGTTATGTGTATTTTTTTGTCATTACTTTTTTCGGACCACTTATTTATTTATTTTGGTGACGACCCGACCTCCATGCTGCTCCTCTGGTTCAAACTGCATCCACCAAACAATATGATTTATCTCCACCTCCCCAAAATAACCAAAATCTGACACGGTTTGAGATGTCTTTTTTAGCTGTTCGGTCGTAATTTCCTGCGATCTTCTTCATGCAGTCAGTCAAAATGAATGAATGGGCGTTTCTTTGACTATTTATAGGCAAATATGGGCGTTACGTGAAGCCTGCAAAAGCTGCGCCGCATTTCGAGTCGATTGTGATTTATAAAGGGAAACAGGCGTAGGAAGTGCCGGTACGCACTTCCCTCGCCGGTACGCAATGTTTTGTGAGTCGGAAATTTCTGTACCTATTTTTTTTGCTTTGTACTACGTAAGCAACCTTCTCACGTCAATCCTATGCAAGGCGTTATCAATGAGGCCCCAGAACATCTCAGGAGGAGTGGACGATTCCTACAACACCTTCTTCAGTGAGACTGGAGCTGGAAAAGCACGTCCCCAGAGTAGTGTTTGTTGACCTGGAGCCCACTGTCATCGGTACATTCTCATTAATTATAAATGATAAAAGTATCATAAACATTTCCCCCCCTCTGTCATTCAAAACCTTCAATAACCTAATGCTCATTACCCCTAGATGATTTATGATTACGTGTTCTCCCCCCCCCCCCCCCAGGTTGGGAACCACTGCTCTAAAACATCATGAGGATGTTGTTCAGTCTGAATGCTGGCCAGGAAAGCCATCATGGTGAAATGGGTCGGGAGGACCCCCCCCCCCTCTCCATGTGGAAGACACTGAGGTATTGAATCTGGAGATAATGAAACTCTGTCTGGATGGAAGGTCGAATGTTTCCCGACAGAAGTGCTTTATTGAGCAGCAGAAAAGCACATGTTGCTGGCTTGAAGTCCGGGAAGAGAAGGGAAGAAGAGAGAAGAGGGCACACAGTAGGTATACAGTAGGTACAGTCAATATGTGTCCGTGCGGAAACAATACCCCCAACCGTAGTTCCATGAGTGAATTATGTAACATGAATAAATTAGTGATCACTACACAGTCGACAATAACAGTTAGAAGATTAATCATTGAACTTAACCATTGCTTACTGAGACTTCAGAGGAGGGGAATAGATGTGCAGTTATGCTGGGTGCCTGCACATGAGGGGTTCAAGGGAATGAGCATGCTGATAAGTTAGCAAAAGAGGCGTTACAGAAGGAAATAGCAATACCAGTTTCACTTGGAAACGGAGAAGGAAAAGCAATAACAAAGATCTAAACAGAAAGGAACAGACGGGAGGAGATCACCATCACTAGACTCAGACTGGATCATACAGGATTAAACAACACAATGTTTTTAAAGGGAAAAAGCGAAGTTGAAGAATGCAGGGGGTATGGAGTGAAAGAAAATGTGGAACACACCATATAACACTGCAACATGTAGAAAACAGAGAGGGAACAACTAAGAGACAGGGTCAGAGAGGCAGGAAGGGAGTGGAGCCTGATGGGGACACTGAGAACAGAAGGTGAGGGGGTAAGAGCTACCAGGAAGGGAGTGGAGCCTGATGGGGACACTGGGAACAGAAGGTGAGGGGGTAAGAGCTACCAGGAAGGGAGTGGAGCCTGATGGGGACACTGGGACAGAAGGTGAGGGGGTAAGAGCTACCAGGAAGGGAGTGGAGCCTGATGGGGACACTGGGACAGAAGGTGAGGGGGTAAGAGCTACCAGGAAGGGAGTGGAGCCTGATGGGGACACTGGGAACAGAAGGTGAGGGGGTAAGAGCTACCAGGAAGGCCATTCTTAAGTATTTGAGTGAAACAGGATTGATTGGAAGAATTTAAAACAACGTAAATACAGTGGTATAATTCCACAAATGGTGATAGGATGATACACACTCTTGTACAGTAGGTGGCGGTATGCACCTTAAAGTTGTTTGCAATCCGCCAAAAACCGAGAGAAGAAAGAAGAAGAAGAAGAAGAAGAAGAAGAAGAAGAAGAAGAAGAAGAAGAAGAAGAAGAAGAAGAAGAAGAAGAAGAAGAAGAAGAAGAACCTGGATTCGGCAGACAAGAATTCATCCCTAAACCTTTGCGGTGCTTTAAATGCCAAAGGTTTGGGCATGTGGCAGACAAGTGCAAAGCAACTAAGCCCAGGTGTCCAACATGTGCGGGGGAACATGAATATGGTAGTTGTGCTGCAGGTGCTAAGGTGAAATGTTGTAACTGTGGTGGGGAACATAGTGCTGCGTATCAGGGCTGTGAAGTGCAGAAAAAGGCCAAGGAGGTGCAGAGATATAAAGTCTCATATTCTGAAGCAACAGAAAAGGTATCACTAAACATAGCTAGGAAATCCCAAGGAGCAGCAAGTATATTCTCTTCAAAAGATTTCCCCAAACTCCCACAGGCAAAGGAAAGCTCCACAAAGTGTTCACATAGTGTGTGATAGGAGAGGATGCATTGATTGTTAATAAGTACAAATTTGTGGCCTTTATTGGAAAAGTGGTGAATGTTGCTTTGCAACAAACAAAAAAGAGGTCAAGACTGAAAACAATAGTGGAAGCAGCAGGTGCATCTTTGGGGATAAAGGATATAACGGTTGAAATGATACATGATATGCTAGCCCCCAATAATGATGATTCACAGATTAGTGAGTAGATTGATGGTTTTTCTCATTCTGCAGTGGAATGCTAGAAGCCTTATTGCAAATGGACAAGAATTCAAGACCTATATATATCAGTTAAAAGAAAAACCAGACGTTATTTGTATTCAAGAAACATGGCTGAAGACTCATTTGGACTTCATTATTGGGGGATATAGTGCTATAAGACAAGATAGAAATTATGGTCAGGAAGGGGGATGTGCAATCTTTATCAGAGAAATAATGTCTTATAGTCGGCTAACATTTAAGAGCAGTCTTGATTTAGAAATAGTGGGTGTAGAAGTTTGGATTAAAAAGGAAAATTAGTGTCCTGAATTTTTATAATCCATGTAATAAACTCAAAATAGAGGAATTAGACAGTCTTTGTCAAGGAAATGAAATAATATGGTGTTGTGATTTTAATGCACATAATACAATGTGGGGAGGGAGATCAACAGATTACAACGGACAGGTGGTGGAGGACTTAATGGAGGCAAAGAATTAGTTTGTTTAAATAATGGGCAAGGTACAAGACTCAATTTTAGAGATGGAACAGAGTCTGCGATCGATCTAACTCTGGTAACAAGTGAATTAGCTTCTGGTAGCAGTTGGGAAGTATTGGCAAATAACAGTATTGGGAGTGATCATCTTCCGATTATAATCAAGTTTGATATAAGTAATGTGGTTGAGCTAGACGGTATCATGAGATGGACTTTTTCTAAAGCAAATTGGGAGATGTTTGCTAAATTGTGTGATAATGAATTTGATCAGATTGATATGGCAGGAAGTATTGATGATATAAATGAGCAATTTACTTCAAATATAATTAAAAGCGCTAATCAATCTATTGGGAATAAAACTGGTAAACTTAGTAAATGTGTTAAGATGGTACCGTGGTGGAACAAAGAATGTAATGATGCAATCCGAAACAAAATCAGGCTGTTTGGAAAGCTAAGAAAGACACATTCATTACACAATTTATTAGAATATAAGAAGGCACAGGCTCAGGTAAGGAAAATTGTTAAAAGAGCAAAAAGGGAGTGTTGGAGAGGATTCTGTTCAAGTATTGGGAGAACTACGCCATTAGATAAAGTATGGGGAATGATTAAGAAGATGAGGGGAATTAGACAGCAGAGTAACCTGCCAGTGTTAGAGATGGAGGGGAAATTGGGTCCTATGGAGAAGGCAGAAATTCTAGCTAAAATTTTGTCAAAGTTCATTCTTCGGAAAATTTGACAGAAGAAGGTAAGATCAGGAGGCAGGAAGTGTTAGATGAGCATCCTAATGTATATGAAGAAAGACATTCGTCGCAGAGTGTTGTAAATGTACCTTTTTCTATTCAAGAGTTGAGAAGAGCATTAAGTAAGTGTAAAATGACTGCTCCTGGGAAAGATAATGTATGTTATATAATGTTGACCAAATTAAGTGATTTTGCATTAGGAAAGCTGTTGGAGATGTATAATAAGATTTGGGAGAAAGGGAAGCTGCCAATAATATGGAAAGAGTCTGTCATTATTCCTATTAGAAAACCTGGGAAAGATCCAACTAGTCCAGGCAGTTATAGACCTATAGCTCTGACATCGCACTTGTGTAAAGTTATGGAAAGAATGATAACAGAAAGGCTGACATACTACGTTGAGAAAAATGAACTAATGACTCCTTATCAGAGTGGGTTTAGAAGAGGGCGGAGTACTTTAGATCCCTGCTGTGCCTGGAATCTGAAGTTAGGAAAGCCCAAGCGAATAAGGAGTGTGTTGTAGCTGTATTCTTTGATGTGGAAAAAGCTTACGATATGATGTGGAAGGAAGGATTATTAATAAAACTGGACATTATGGGTCTGGGAGGTAATGTATATAATTGGATTATGGATTTTTTGTTTGGCCGTGCCATCAGAGTCCGAGTTGGCAATTCTTATTCTCGAAGGCATGAAGTTGAAAATGGAACCCCACAGGGGAGTGTAATTAGTCCTCTTTTGTTTTCTATCATGATAAATGATATATATACACAAGTAGGATCTGATATCGGTAAGTCACTTTTTGCAGATGATGGAGCTATTTGGAAAAGGGGCAGAAATGTAAATTATATTGTAGGTAAGATTCAGGAAGCCATTACGGAAATTGAAAGCTGGTCTCTGACACGGGGGTTTAGATTGTCGGTGGAAAAAACTGAAACTTTATTTTTTACGAGGAAAAGGATAGGTGAGGAGGTTAGGTTAAAACTTTATGGACAAGAACTAAAGAAAGTGAAGACATTTACATTTCTGGGAATATGGTTGGACGAGAGAGTCACATGGAGTACTCACATTGATAAAGTAGTAGATAAATGTAAAAGGGTTTTAAATGTTATGAGGTGCTTGGCAGGCACTAAGTGGGGGGCTGATAAGCTGCTTTGAGGAACGTATACACAGCCTTAATTAGATCAGCCATAGAATACGGACTAATAGTGTATGGTTCAGCTGCATACTCTTCTCTTCAAAATTAGATAGAGTCCAGGCACAAGCACTAAGGATATGCTGTGGGGCAGTCAGATCTACACCAGTGTCGGCACTTCAGGTAGAGGTCGGAGAAATACCAATTTTTTGAGGAGAAAACAGTTAATTGTTAATTACTGGGCAAATCTACAGGGCCATAAAGATACTCACCCTACTAAACAAACTGTAAAAACAAGTTGGGAAAGTAACAAAATTAAAAAAGAAAGTTTTTGTGTTTGTGTTTCTGAGTTATGTAAGGAATTCAAAGTTAAAGAATGGAATATTAGTCCGACGGTGTTGTTATCAGCTGTTCCACCATGGTTGCTACCTCAACCTATAGTAGATTTATCTTTATTGAAAAGGTTACATTCAATGAAAAACAAAATTAATGTACAGGCTTATGTGAATACTGTTCTACATGAACAATATGGGCACTTTATACAAATATTTACTGATGGATCCAAAAATCCAGAAAATGGTCAAACTAGTTGTGCATTTGATGTTCCTGAATTAAAAGTAAAAGTGGGAAAGCGGACGAGTGATCACATCGCAGTATATACAGTAGAGATGATGGCTATCTCACTAGCACTTCAGTGGGTAGAGGAAATACAGCCAATGCGAGTGGTCATTTGCTCTGACTCCAGTGCAGCTCTGGAGAGTATAAACAACTTCTCTTCAGAATGTCGTCAGGATATTTTACATGAAATTTTACACATCATGTTTAGGTTAGTTCATCTGGGAATTGTTGTTCAATTTGTGTGGGTTCCAGCGCATGTGGGTATTAGAGGGAATGAGGTAGTGGATCAACTGGCAAAATGTGGTTTGAAAGCAAACCAGATTGATATTATGGTACCCATCAGTAGAGCAGAAGTCAAATCTGTTACAAAAGTTGTTATCAAGCAACAATGGCAAAAACTATGGGACAGTAACACCAAAGGAAGACATTTATACCAGATACAAAGGGAAGTAGGAACGGGAAGCACTTGGGGGAGTAGTAGAAGAGAACAGAGCATTAACAGCAGGATAAAAGTGGGTCACTCTGGATTAAACTCATCACTGCATCTGATTGGAAAACATCCAAATGGCAATTGTGATGGTTGCCAACAACCAGAGACAATACATCATGTATTTTTTAGCTGCCCGGATTATAACAGACAAAGACTCATTCTGAAAACTGCACTGGAACAACTCAACATCAAGGACATGGATTTCAAGTCAATATATGAAAGTAAATCAAGAAATGAAGCAAACAAGTGATCTTCAAATTCCTCAAAAGCACTGGTCTGAGGACAAGGATTTAGTATAAACATTTAATAAATCAACAGTAGGTGGCGATATATGCTCCAAGTGGAAGCGATTCGCCATTAAAGAAGAAGAAGAAGAAGAAAACCGAGAGAAGAAGAAGAAGAAAAGAAGAACCTGGGTCCATGTGGCGTCTCGTCGCTACGGTTCTCTCTCTCTGTGTTCCTGAGAAAGTGTGTGTGAGCTCCAGCACTACTGATCCATCATCTGTGTGTCTGGATAAACCTCCGAATGGACTCTGTGCTCTTTTTTCTGGAGCGTTTACCTCGGACTATAGGAGCTAGCTTGCATGCTAGCTGGAAACACGTTAGCAACACTAGTCAGATTGAGAGTTTGATGGAGAGAGAAACGGTGTGTTTAACGGAGTCTGCAGGAAAAGGTGATCTAGGAAACATGAGTAAAGTCCAAATGCTCGAGGAGGAGCTGTCTCTTTCCAAAGAGGAGAACAAGAGACTCCAGAAACTACTGGACGCTGTTTTACAGCCTCAGCTTCGGATACACAGAGCAGGTATGTTCCCTTTACTCTCCATTAACACTTTAAACTCTTCAGTCGCACTTTATTATCACATTAATAACACTTTAGACCAGGGGTGTCAAACTCAAGGCCCGGGGTTCAAATCCGGCCCGCGACTTCATTTTATGTGGCCCCACAAGAACTTGCAAAGAATATAATATGTTTATTATACGGTTACATGCTACTTTACAGAAGCACGTTGCCCATAAACGACATGTCCCACAATGCATCTCAAATTGACTTTTTCTCAGAATTTGACTTTTTTTGTCCAAATATGCCTTTTTTCTTAGAATTAGCCTTTTTCTCATAAATAGATTTTTTTTTCAAATGTCACAATCAATGTTTTTCCAGTGTTGTATCTTGTGATCAATAATTGTATGTCCACAACATAGGAGTAGCTTTAACTGGTTTTACTTTGGTACATGCTTCCGGGACTTCCTCGTGGGAACATGTACAACAGGCTCTTTTTAATACCAAGAGTGAGTTTGCCCCCTGCTGGACAAATGCAATAACATGTAATAATAACACAAGGTAAGATACCACATTTCCCCCCCTTTAAGCTAACAATACTTCCCGAAGGTGGGGGTATAACATACTCCCGTTACACAACATTTCGAGGTACTGGCATAAACCATTTCACTTTCAAAGATTAACATTCTAAACCTTTCCTTAAAGTGAGATCAGAGAACTATGCTGCTCTATTAATGGAACATCTCTTGATCTATTTAACAAAGTCTTTCAGGTATACAGGTGGCTGTCTCTCGCGCTCTGATCGTCTCACCACGGGTGTAGCAAGCAAGTCCGGCGGGACCGGAGTACACAGAACCACTGGCTCACTTGCAGGAGGTCCTTCTTGCTCGATTGTCACTGGAACCACAGTGTCTCTGTTGGAGTCCAGCACCGGCTCTAAGGGCACGGTGTCTGTTAATCTGGCTCTTACTTGATCCACATGCCGCTTCACGACTTGACCACTTCCAATGATCACTGTATATGACACTGGACCTGATGAGCTCTCGATGACCGCAGCCATCCATTTAGGTCCATAAGAGTAGTTTCTGATGAACACTTTATCCCCAGGTGAGAAACTTCTCAGTTTCCTGTTTGTGTCATGGGACTGTTTCTGTTTTAGTTGTTTTTTGCTGCACTCTTGTTTTCACATCTGGCAGGAGCAGAGGCCTGTACTACGAAGCCGGATTTTTGCTTAGCCGGCTGACTTCAGGGACAACTCGGGCTTTCCGGTCCTACGACGCTGGTTCTCTTTTTAGCGGGCTAAATCACCATGGTAACTTATGCTGAGCGGCTAACCTCCCCGGGAGGAGGTTAGGTTGCAGGCTAAGAGATCAACTCAGTGAAAGCACCGCCTGCTGACCAATCAGAGCTCCGTGTGTGCGGAGTTTAAAGCGATCAAGTCATATTATTGATAGAGGAAATACAGAAAACTGCCGTTGCAGGAAAGACGGCCGGCAAAAATCAACTGACTGTGTGAACGTGAACATTAATAGAATATCCCCTCCCATCTTCAGAGCAATCTGACTATTATAACATTAGCGTTAAGAAAGCTTACTTAAATATCTGCCACAATATAAGTAACCGGATCAGAGTAACATTAGGCCTATTTGAAACAATAGTAGGGGCTTTTACCAGCTCTCCAACTTACAGGCATCATAGCAGTATGAATAGCCTTAAAAACCCAACCCACTCTGCGGTAACGAGAGTCATGTATCTGAACCAAATGCCCTAAGTGAAGCCGTTAGTCTCATCTGACTGACCCAAGGGTTGGTGCTGGTGTGACAGGGAGGCTTCCAAGTGTTCATAGCAGATGTCATGCTTTCAGTTCATGGCTCAGTGGGGGGAGCAGACCCATGTGAGACAGTATCAACAGCTGTAATGTTCAGTTTGAGGAGTGTCATTCTCTCTGGGAGCAGGAAATGGTGTCCATTCAGACCAGACCATTAATGTCATGTAGAGCAGCCATAGCATCTCTGTGACTGCACTCAGCCGGACTGCAGCAGGGCAGAACTGGGTGACTTTTTAGTGAAGCCGTCCATGGCCATAGACAAAATGGAACCACGTACTAACAAAAGGGACACAAGGTCATCAATGTCTCTCTTTACCTTTGGCCTAATTGTAAAACAAATTAGTGGAAGAAATGTGGAACCCTAATCCATCATCATGTGAAATTTAGAGTTAATTTAAATAATTACTTATGGGTTGAAGTCAAATTAACATTAGAACTAAAGTCAGTCAAAATTGGACGTGCACGGATCAGAATCTAATCAATACACCATTTTCCCAGCTCTGTAATGAAAAGGATATCAAGATTAGGTACATCACAGGAGTGATAAAACATCCAAACATGCACACTTATCTTATTCTAGTAGAGATTAGAGGACAGGTCTAATGTTTGTGAACAAAATGATCAAGTCAAAGTTATTTTATTTATTTTATCTTATGTACCACATTTAATTTAATAATTAATCTTAAATTACTAATAACTTTAAAGAAGGCAACAATTTACAATGTGGATAAGGTGACTACTTATCCAAAGTGTGTGGGTGTGTGAACAGCTTGTCTGCCCAAGGTTAAAACATTTGGGACAGCAGTGAGAATGTTATGAGAAACAATTTGTTGCTTAGACTGAACTCGAAAGAAGCTGAGATTAGAACATTTTAAATAAATCAAAACACTTGCACCTTAATTAAATACATTTGACATTTAGCTTGAGCTGGGTTCAATACTTTCTTTATGGTATTTAAATTGGGCTCAAGTAGAACCTTTACATGGATTTGGCTTGCAACACAAAGTGATACCGATCTCTGTCTGTTATGATTTGAAAGTCTCATGATTTAAAGTGTAGGCTGTGAAGGAGAGGCCCTTGGAAAACATCTACTTTTTTTAACTGTAATTACTTATTGTAAAGAGATTGCAACATTATACTTTTTAAAGAATTGCTCAATTCATTTAACACATTTATTATGGACACTGTAATGAAAATGTCAACAAATATATTGATCCTGGCTTAACCAGCGACCTTTACTCTTTTGTTCATAAGCTCGGTTTCAGAAAACTTGTCAGTAGTTTAACAACTATTAGAATTGTAGTAATGTCTATGGAGACCAATTGGTTGATACGAGAAATCATTTGAAGCAGTTTAATAAAGAATGTTAAACTATATTTAAAACTGTAATTAAAACTTCAACTTATATTAATTATCTGAATCCAGTGGCCAGTTGGAACAGATAATCAACAAAGTTTCCATTTTGCAGCAACAGCGCAAAATGTTTCAACAATAATTTGTATTATGTCTGAGTCTAGTTCTGTCTTATCAGCTTTGTTTCGGAATGTGTTCAATACATTACGTTTTTTTTCATTATTACCATACAATACATAGATTTAAGAATAAATGAAACAAATAATACAACATTGACCTAAAACAGCAGACAGATTTGGCCACCCTGACCTCCTCAGGCAGGTCATTACGACCAGCAGTGATGCCTCTGAGGGTCTCGGGTGCAGGACGGGGCATAGGGTTTATAAAAGGTCACAAACATATCTTAACATACCAGCAATACAATTTAAGAATGTATTCTTAAAGTAATATAATCTTCTCTTCTTCTTACACCTACAGCGCACACCCTGAACAGTGTGCTCCTTGTTTACATGTTCCTCTGCACACTCAGATGCAGGACATACAAACACTCTTTTGCTATTTATTTTCATTTGCAGCACATTATACTACCAGAATTTTGCAAAACACTATATATTATTTATTTTTCTCAAGTCATTTACTTTTGGTGAGTTAACTAAAGCTTAGTTTATTTTACCCTGGCTATGGACTGATTCATTATTAGTTGTTACAAAACATGCACAAGACGGCGGTTAGTACAAGAAAAACCACACTGCAATTAGACGAACAAACATGAACTCATAATAAACACCAGCGCGACAGCAAAGTTCATCCAGCTCAATTTAGTCCGGATTAAAGAGGTTTCAGAGGGTGTATACAAGTCCTAGATCGGTGCCTGAAGACCGTCCAAGAGCAATAACTAGCTTATCCTCTTGCGACCCCACTATCCCTGTTCTAGTGGTGCTATGCCCCCCGATCAGGAGCACATAGACTTTTTTCTCCTCTACCCTTTCTATCCGAAACTACACAGTTAACTGTAGTCCTACTCGACCAGCCTATACACACGCCATCATGTTTATCACAACGATGAAACACAGTTTTGTTCTACACTTGCATGCCACTGCCCACCCGTGATCAATTAGCCTATAATTTTATGTATGCACCCCGGACCGGCACCAGCTCCTCCAGCAATGTAGGGAGCTGTGGCGCATCAGGTATGCACGCACCTCGCACTTGCGAGCACGTCGTAAACGGCCACAAGCCACGAGAGTGCTTTTAAACCGTCTCGTTTTTACTAGAGACGCCGGTGGTGCTCTGAAGGAGTAGACTAAACAACTGGGAACACTGAGCCACCTGCGTCCGACACTCATGGCCTCAAAGATTTCACATCTTAGAGTCCACAAACACCGATAAGGAAGTGCCTCAGCGTTCTCACAACAATTACCATTCGTGCCAGACAAGTTGACCGGTCACAAACTGGTGACAACAACACATATGGCACCAATGCCTTTCCTTAAAGGAGATAACAGACTTCAGAGTAGATCATAAAACGTCACAGAGCAAAAGGTTAGATATCTAGAAGAATTATTCCTTAACATTAAGTACAGTCCGCGGCACTGTGAGTGCAGATGTCGATGTGTCCCATTATCATTCATATCATATCACATCATAATGTATCATATATTTCCTTATCTGAGTCAGCTTCTTGAGCCGTATCTGGCCGTGCAACACTCACAGTGTCACATACTTTATGCAGAAGTATTATTTTAAGCAACACATTAAGTTGACAAAACACTCGAGTCAAATGTAATTAAAGTCAGATCCACTCGTGTCTTATACGGGGCAGTGATATAACAAACCTGTTAATGTACGCATTCCAACGCTTTTTCTGTTACCAGCTGTATTCACCTTGCAGGTGCAGCTATGTGGCTTTTATCCTGGATAAAGTGTTTAAGTCATGGATGTTTAAAGTTTAACTTCTTCATATTTGACTAATATTAAAGTTCACTTTTCATTCAGGAAGTATGACGCTGCGCTGTCAGTACGCTTGTCCATGTTTGAGATTGGTCGAATGCTCCAAATACCACCCCTTTCACGTGAACGCGCACCTAACTAGATAGGACACGGCTGGCTTGAGCGATCCACTTGATAACCAGCGTCGTAGTACAGTTTAGCGAGAGCGCGTATGTTTTGGATTGGGCCAACCGGCTAACTCAAACATATCCAGGTTAGGAAAATCCGGCTTCGTTGTACAGGCCTCAGGTCTAATGCAGATCTGAGTCTCCTTGACATCATCAACTCTGCAGGCGACACGCCTGTGGTCGCGTGAGGTGTGATGCGGTAACTGAACAGAAACCTTGACAGTCTAGTTTGCAATGTTTCACCTTTCATCTTTTTCATCCCCCCTTTGAAGGTTTGGACCGCCCTCTCTGCCAGCCCATTAGAAGACGGGTGAAATGGTGCTGACCTCACATGGCGGATGCCATTTTGTTTCATGAAAGTCTCAAATTCAGCACTTGTGAAACAGGTTCCGTTGTCTGACACCAACATTTTTGGCAGTCCAAAAACACTGAAACTCTGACGCAGCTTTTCAATGGTCACCTGTGATGTAGCTGACTTCACTGGATAAATATCCATCCATTTTGAGTGAGCATCCACTATCAGTAGAAACATCTCTCCCAGGAAAGGGCCTGCATAGTCCACATGAATTCTCGTCCAGGGAGACTCCGGCCACTCCCAGGGATGTAATGGTGCTGATGGTGGTGACTTGTGGTGCTTTTGGCACTCCTCACAAGACTGCACTTCCTTTTCTACATCCTGGTCCATCCCCGGCCACCATACATAAGATCTAGCCAGACCTTTCATCTTCGACATGCCGGAATGTGTTTGGTGCAGTACTTTCAATATCTTTTCCCTGCCTTTGTTTGGTACGATGACTCTGGCTCCCCAGAGCACGCAGCCATCCCTCACACTCAGTTCTTCTCTCCTCTGATGATACAGCTTGAGAGGAGCCTCAGTCACTGAAGGTCATCCCGACAGGACATAACCATGAACTTGAGACAATATTACATCCTTAGCTGTCCAGTGTTTTATTTTGGCTGTGTCCACGAGTGTGTCATCCAGAAGATCAATCATGAGCACTTGTTCTGCGGTCTCACTCTCTCGCACATCTTCCGACAGCGGCAGTCTGCTTAATGCGTCCGCATTAGCGTTGTTCTTTCCTGGTTTACACAATGTGATACTCATAGGCACTCGGGTGCACTGCCCATCTCTGAACTCTAGGGGAACCCATCTGTGGAATGGGTTTCTTTTCGTTGAAGAGAGAGATCAGTGGCTTGTGATCTGTATAGATGGTGAAAGTTCGACCATACAAGTACTTGTGGAATTTCTTGATTGCAAATATAACTGCTAAGCCTTCTTTGTCTAGCTGTGAGTAATTCTTTTCAGCAGGCGCTAGGGTACGCGACATGAACCCCAAAGGACGTTCAGTTCCATCATCCATTACGTGTGATAAAACAGCCCCCACCCCGTAAGGTGACGCATCACATGACATAATTAACTCTCGGTCAGCAGAGTAATGCACCAACACTTCTGCTGAGTTTAACAGGGCCTTTGATTTTTTAAAAGCCTCTTCCTGTTTCTTTTGCCATGTCCATCGCACATCTTGTCGCAGGAGCTCATGCAGTGGTGCCAATAGTGTAGCTAAGTTTGGCAGAAATGTGTTATAGTAATTTAGCAAACCTAAGTACGACTTGAGTTCAGTAACATTTGTGGGGTTGGGAGCCTCCATGATGGCTTTGACTTTCTTTTCCATAGGGTGAAGTCCCTGTGCGTCCACTCGATGTCCCAGATATTCCACTTCCTCTTCCAGGAAAGTGCACTTGCTCCTTCTCAGACGCAATCCTGCCTCCTCCAGCTTTGCCAACACTGTCTCGAGGTTCTGCAGATGGTCTTCCTCATCCACACCGCTCACCAGGATGTCATCTAAATACACTGCCACAAAAGGAATGCCTCGCAGGAGACCTTCCATTGTCCTCTGAAATATAGCTGGGGCTGATGCTACTCCAAAAGGCAGTCTGTTGTATGTGAATAAGCCTCTGTGCGTATTCACTGTTAAGTATTTCTTTGATTCATCATCCATGAGTATTTGCTGGTATGCATGACTCATGTCCAACTTTGTGAACTGTTTTCCTCCTGTCAGTGCTGCAAACAGGTCTTCCATTCGGGGTATGGGGTATTGTTCAAGTGAGGAAACTGTATTTACAGTGAGCTTGTAGTCTCCACATAGCCTTACTGTCCCAACAGGCTTCAGTATTGGAACCACTGGTGCTGCCCATTCTGCATGTTTAACAGGTGAGATTACTCCTTCTTTCAACAATCTGTCTATTTCTTCATCTACTTTGGTGCGCATGGCGTACGGGACAGACCTCGGACGGAAGAAACGAGGGACTGCATCAGCCTTTACATGGATGGTAGCTTTCATACCTTTCAGTGTGCCAAGCTCCTCTTTGAAGACATTTTCATGTTTGCTCAGTACTTGCTGCAGCGATTTGTCCTCTGTCTTCAGGTGTTTCAGGACTCGGGATTTCAAGGTTCTTTATTGTCAATCTGACATAGTTACAGAGTAATTATGTAGTTGAAAATCTTATGTCACAGGCTTCTCCAACAATGCAACATAACATAATAACAATAAGAGCATGAGCAATACAAAAATAATAATAGTTATAAAATGAAATAAAGTTATGATGTGGAATAGTGCAATAGAGTCTATATACAAGTTATTGGAATGATATATATATTATTAGGTATTAGATACATACTACTGAGTAGCAGATGAATGTTTGAAGTTGTTTCAACAGTTAATTTTTTAACAGTCTCACTGCCCGCGGGAAGAAACTGTCTCCGAATCTTCTTGTCCTTGCTAGGATGCTGCGGTAACGTCTGCCAGACGGCAACAGAAAGAACAGTTTGTGGCTGGGGTGATGGGGGTCTTTGATAATCCGTAGTGATTTCTTCCTGAGCCGCTGGGAGTAAAGGTCCTCCATGGATGGCAGCTCCGTCCTGGTGATGTGCTGTGCAGTTTTCACCACCCTCTGTAAAGCCTTACGATCGAGGTCGGTGCAGCTGCCGTACCAGGCCGTCATGCTGCCAGTCAGGATACTCTCTATCGTGCACTTGTAGAAGTTGGAGAGTATCCTGGAGTCCATTTTGAACCTCCTCAACCTGCGGAGGAAGAAGAGCCGCTGTCGAGCTTTCTTGGTGATGGTGGTGGTGTGAAGAGTCCATGTCAGGTCCTCAGTGATGTGGACCCCAAGGAACCTGAAGCTTTTGACTCTCTCCACCGTAGTCCCATTGATGGCGATGGGGGCGTGTCCCTCTCCCTGCTGCTTCCTGTAATCCACAATCAGCTCCTTTGTTTTGCTGATGTTGAGATGGAGGTTGTTATCCTGGCACCAAGATGTCAGGTTTTCGACCTCCTCTCTGTACGCTGTCTCGTCATCGTCTGTGATCTGGCCGATGACGGTCGTGTCATCAGCAAACTTCACGATGGTGTTGGAGCTGTGTGTGGCCACGCAGTCGTGGGTGAACAGGGAGTAGAGGAGAGGGCTGAGCATGCAGCCTTGAGGGGCACCGGTGTTTAGAATCAGGGTGGAGGATGTGATGTTTCCCACCCGCACTGCCTGGGGTCTGCCCGTCAGGAAGTTCAGGATCCAGTCACAGAGGGCGCTGTTGAGCCTGAGGTCTCTGAGCTTGATGGCCAGCTTGGAGGGCACAATGGTTTTGAATGCTGAACTGTAGTCAATGAACAGCATTCTCACATATGTGTTCCTGTTCTTCGGGTCCAGGTGTGAGAGGGCAGTGTGGAGGGTGAGGGCTATGGCGTCGTCAGTGGACCTGTTTGCTCTGTAGGCAAACTGCAGGGGGTCCAGAGAGTCAGGGAGGGAGGAGGTGATGAATGATTTGACTAACCGCTCAAAGCACTTCATTACGGTGGAGGTGAGTGCTACTGGGCGGTAGTCGTTGGGGCAGGTGATGATTGTCTTTTTGGGGACAGGAACGATGGTGGAGTGTTTAAGACATGTGGGGACTACAGACTGCAGCAGGGACCTGTTGAAGATGTCTGTGAACACCTCTGCCAGCTGAACTGCACACACCCTGAGAACACGGCCAGGGATGCCATCAGGTCCAGGAGCCTTGTGTGGGTTAACCCTTTTAAAGGATTTACACACATCTGCCCTATTTAAAACAAAAGGGCAGTGTAGCTCCTGGTCCCTCTGTACCTCCACAGCCCGGCTGCTCTCAAAGCGTGCAAAAAAACTGTTCAGCTCATCTGGGAGAGATGCGCACGCAGACACTCCCGCAGCACCCCCCGCTGCTCTTTTGTAGTCAGTCATTGTCCTTAGTCCCGCCCACATATTCCTAGTGTTACAGCCTTTGAAGTCAGATTCCACCTTCTCTTTGTACTGTCTCTTTGCATTTTTAATTGCTCTCCGGAGATCATACCTAGACTTCCTGTACTCCTCCAAATCTCCCGCTGTGTGCGCGATAGTGTGCGCTTTCAGCTTGCCACGCACATCGCAGTTTACCCATGGCTTTTGATTTGGGAATGTCCGTACAGAAACCTTCGGTACCACGTCATCGATGCATTTCCCAATGTAGCAGATGACAGTGTCCGTGTGTGTGTTGATGTTATTGTCCTCAAACACACCCCAATCCGTGGATGCAAAGCAATCCTGCAGTGCCCCCCCCCCCCCCCCCACCATCTCACCTCCTCCTCCATGCTTCACAGTGGGAACCACTCATGCAGAAACCATCCGCTCACCTTCTCTGCGTCTCACAAAGACACGGAGGTTGGAACCAAAAATCTCTAATTTGGACTCATCAGACCAAAGTAATAATAAATTAATAACACATTTAATTTATATAGCGCTTCATCTGCCAAGAAAATCTCGAAGCAAATTCGAAGTACAGATTTCCACTGGTCTTATGTCCAGTCCTTGTGTTTCTTGGCCCACACAACTCTCTTCTTCTTGTTGTTCATCCTCAGCAGGGTAGGATTTTCACCGACGGCCATGCCGTCATTGCCCCTCGGTCTGGCCGTGAAGCCCCGAAAATAATTGTACGTCCTACGGCCACCATGGCCTGTGTGCCCCTGATACTGTTAACATTTCGAAGTTACTTTAAAAGCGTCAGAACAGTGGTTTCTGAACTGCATTATGCTGCGTTCACAACGGACGCGATGCGAATATTCTCATCGTTCTAACCGCTGGAGTTTCACCGCGGCTGTCAGCTGTGTTTACTCCTGTCATTCAAACAGGACGCGCTGGAGAGGGGGCGGGGCTTATATCCATGTAAATACTGTGGTGGAAACCAACTACGACAAAATTAACCTATTTGACCGTGATTTAATTGTAATACACGTTTCAAAATGATGCCGAAGTAACTACATACTGACAACGGTTAGTAAAAACCATGCTTTGACAAGTGTGCAGACAAGACGGCAGGCGAAAAACTTTTAAAATGCGTGTTCTCTGAATGGAGCGATCTCCATTCGATCAGATCAGAAACTAACATGTATCTGCTCTGTCCAAACTCACAACAACGTCCTAAAGACAGAATTAAAGCAGCGACTGTATTCACCATGACACAGACAGTCTGTGGTTTGTACATGTTTAACTTCTGTCTAGTTTCTGAACAGATATGAGGAGCAGTGAGGAGTTGATTAAAGACACACACACACACACACACACACACACACACACACACTTTTGCATTTCAAAGTATTGCTTGTTCATACAGTTGAATGTTTGAGCTTCACTGTGCCCTGCTAAATGATGTATGTGCAGAGTTGGACCCTTGAAGGCTGTTTCTTCTGCTCTGAAATTGAATATATTTGTTACATAGTAATAGAATTTTAGATTTTTGATTTGATTTTGGATTTGTGAATGGGAGAAGTAGTAGATGAAAAAACGAAACACTAATTATTCATTTCATTTTATATACGGTAATACTAAGGAGGCATAGGCCTATATGATGATATAATGTTTGACATTATTGATATTAAAAAAAGTGATTTGTTTTCCATGTCATTCATGTGTTTTTCTTATCAGAAAGTAAAGTTATTTATTTGTAAGCTCCAAATCCAAATGTTTCCCTCAATGGCCTTTGTGCCCTGAAAAAATGTGTGACACCAAAGGCCAAATGGCCTTGCCCCTAAAATGACGAAAATCCAAGCCTGATCCTCAGTAGTGGATCTTTGCAGCAATTGGACCATGAAGGCCTGATTCACGCAGTCTCCTCTGAACAGTGGATGTTAAGATTGTCTGCTCCTTGAGCTCTGTGATCATCTATGTGAGCTCTAATCTGAGGTGCTGTAATTTGCGGTTTCTGAGGCTGGTAACTCTGATGTATTTATCCTCTGAGCAGAGGTAACTCCTGCTCTTCCTTTCCCGGGGGGTCCTCATGAGAGCCAGTCTCATCATAGCATTCGATGGTTTTTGCGACTGCACTTGAGGATACATTCAAAGTTCTTGACATTTTCCGGATCGACTGGCCTTCATTTCTTAAAGTGATGATGGACGGTCGCTTCTCTTTACTGGGTTGAGTGGTTCTTGCTATAATATGGATTACAACAGCAGTCAAATAGGGCTTTCCACTGTGCACTAACCCTACCTCTGCTCAACACAACTGATGGTCTCAAACACATTAAAAGGCAAGTCATTCTACACATTGACTCTTGACAAGGCACACGTGTTCATTGAAAACCATTCCAGGTGACGACCTCATGTAGCTGACTGAGAGAAGCCAAGAGTGTGCAAAGCTGTCATCAAGGCAAAAGGGGGCTACTTTGAAGAATCTAAAATAAAAATCATATATCTTGATTTTTTAACACTTTTTTGTTCACTAGATAATTCCATATGTATTCTTTCATAGTTTTGATGTCTTCAGTATTAATCTATAAAGTAGAAACACATTTAAATAAAAAACATTGAATGAGAAGGTGTCCAAACTTTTGACTGGTACTGTATATAAAAAACACACATATTTTAATATTGAGCAGGTTCCCTCATCTATAATCATTTATACAAGCGCAACTTTGAACATGTACAGCAGTAAAATGCAACATACACAATAATCAAGAAACAACATAAATGAAATACTCACAAGGAACATTTTACTGCACCGTCATTACTTTTACATAAGAAGGTGCCGTCAAATGTTCTGTTAATACTTGCATACTTTTACTTAAATAAGGTTTGAATGCAGGATTTAAATTTGTAACAGAGTATTGTAATTCTATACTGTAGGCGTCGTGTATCTGTGAACGATCCCAAATACAATTCCTTGTTTACATTGCAGCTAGTGCTATGCCAGAAGAAAAAACCCTTTTTCATTTTGAACTGGAAGTGGAAAGGGGCTGGGCTACATGAGGTGACTTGAGCCAACACAAATACACAATAGGTGGGACTAAGAAAGATAATGTGAAAATATAAAAACAAAGGCATTAATTAGGGCTGCAAAATGTCTCCCATTGTAATGGTGATGAGATTTTTAAATGCTAACACTTAACAGTTTGTTCTGACTGTGTGTTTCCTGTTTCCTGCAGACGTCCAGCAGCTGGTGGTGGTTAAAGAAGAGCTTCTCCCTGACCAGCAGGAGTTGAGCACCAGTCTGGACCAGGAGGACCCAGAGCCCCCCCCACACATTAAGCAGGAACAGGAGGAACTCAGGATCAGTCAGGAGGGAGAGCAGCTTCAGGAGCTGGAGGAGGCTGATATCACCAAGTCCACTTTCACTCCTGACCCTGTGAAGAGTGAAGATGATAAGAGAAACCTCAGTCCTCTCAGCCTCATCAAAGACAAACTGAACACATGGAAACAGAAGCTGATGGAGAGGACTGTCGAGGACCAGAACCAGCCAGGAGCTCAGATCCAGAGAGCAGTTTACAACCAAAGACTGAGGACGACACTGAAGACTCTTCTGAACCTGACACTGGAGACTCTTCTGAACCTGACACTGGAGACTCTTCTGAACCTGACACTGAAGACAGTGCTGATTGGAAGGAGAGCACAGAACCTGCATCAGGCTCAAACTCACTGAAAAATAGACATGAATCTGTCAGTGATCCACGACGTAGTGCTGAAAAGAAACCATTCAGCTGCTCAGTCTGTAAGAAAGCTTTTTCACAGAGTGTAAATTTAAAGGAACACATGAGAATCCACACAGGAGAGAAACCACACAGCTGCTCAGTCTGTAAGAAAGCTTTTTCACAGAGTGTAAATTTAAAGGAACACATGAGAATCCACACAGGAGAGAAACCACACAGCTGCTCAGTCTGTAAGAAAGCTTTTTCACAGAGTGGACATTTAAAGGCACACATGAGAATCCACACAGGAGAGAAACCACACAGCTGCTCAGTCTGTAAGAAAGCTTTTTCACAGAGTGGACATTTAAAGGCACACATGAGAAGCCACACAGGAGAGAAATCACACAGCTGCTCAGTCTGTAAGAAAGCTTTTTCACGGAGTGGACAGTTAAAGGAACACATGAGAATCCACACAAGAGAGGAAAAATAGATCTGCAAAGTTTGTGACAAAAGATTTAAATGGCGTAATCGTAAAAAGACACAAGAGTGTTGGTAAGGGAATACATTTGTCTATTTTGTATCCTGATGACCTGATGCCGTTACATGTAATACGTTACTCCCTCAGCCTGTTTTCACCCACCTGCAACCGATTCGCTAATAATCACAAATGTTCATTTCTTCGACCCCTTGACTCGACTATTTCTTGTTTAATAATCGTTACATCTCCTCAGGACCAAGTTCCCGTGTCCTGCCCTTCACCTGCTGATCACCCACGGCTCATTTAAGGTGGACTCACCTTTACAAGGCACCAGCTAGTCTTAGTGTCTTAATGCAAACGTTTTGTAAAGTGATGCTAGACCATCAACGTGCTGTTGGGTTGTGTGCTCTCTGCAGGACGGGGTCTGGACTCAAAGATTGTTTATGGTATGAGAGCTTCATTCTGTTTTTGTTGTCTAAACAACGCCAACAGAGCGATACGTCTTCTTTCCAGCAGATGGCATACATGTTACATCATCCAGTTCAACTGTCATCCACATATTAGTGATTCAAAACAGCAATGTGTGAGATATGGCTAGTAATTGACTATTTCAACAGAATGTGAAGAGGTTACAGTCTTGAGGCCATGTCCAATATGTTTATGTTTTGTTTGATTAAATCTACTGAAATGAGCATTCAATTACTAAATTATTCTTAATTACTGTCATTACATCATGGGTTTGCATTGCAATATTAGAACGCATAAAACCCAACTTTATTTCTTCCAAGTTGCGGGTGTTCATTGTTTAGAAGTCCGCTGTGTTTCATCCAAGCGTCCACTTCGTGCTCCGATAATGCTGAAAGTATCTGTTGTATGCTTTACCTGCTCCAGTAACAAAAGTGTAATTCACTGGACAGAGACAAGAGATAGTGGATGGATCCAGAGGAGAACCAGAAGATAGTCCGTATAGAGCCTTCAGTTTCTGAAAATGATCAGGGATAGAGCTAGAAAAAAACTCCAAAAACCTGAATAGAGCTAGAAGATAGCCAGAACAAAGCCAAGAAAGACCCAGTAGGAAGACAGGAAGGAGCCACAAGAGTTTGTATTTTTTAATATTCAAGCTCTTCTCTTAAGATATTGTAACTTCCTATCTCAACATGTATCCTTTTATGCATTAAAAAAACCTTACATTTTTGCTGCCAATTATTGAGATTGTTTCACAGCTTTATCTTAAATATTTAGACTTTTTTTCTATACATATAGATGACATAGGATGAACAGCACGATCCACTCTGCTGGATTCTGCCCAAATCGGCTCAAAATGCATGCAAACATCTGGCTTTATCCATACTCCTGCAGTTGTATTGTTCTGGATTCATAGTGAAGTGTATTAGACAAGGGTGTAACTTTGGTTTGAGAAGTGGGGGGGACACAAAACAGGGGGTCCTCCGCAATGAAATATTTTCTCAATTTAATTCCATTTCCTGCCTTTCTACAAATATATTAGGGACTATAGTGTTAACAAATCCAAGAAAAATGTGTAGTGTATATAATGAGTGTGCACACTTATCTAGTATCCTATCCATGTGAACCTGTTTTATTTGTGATTACCTGACATCCTCTAGGGGGGTCCGGGGGCATGCACCCCGGGAAGATTTGTTTCTTTAAATTGAAGTTGAATGCATCAATCTGGTGCACTTTGAGGGCAACATCAAGAGATTTATGGATACAGCTCTCAACACTCATATGAAACAGAACTGTATATATTTCAATAATCAAAAAGCCATTAGAATATGCTCACAACCAATAACAAATCATTGATAAACTCCTCTCTCCTATCTTTATCTTACCTAGTCTGCATTTTTTCTTTTTATTTATGCATATTTGACTAATCACTCCCCTTTCAAACTGTGTTTTTTATTTTTGTACTGACCTATAGTACACATTGGAAGGATTTCTTAACTTATTTTATATACAACTATATTACATAGATGGAAATATTTGTTTACATAGATGACCAAACCGTTTGAGACCCACTGAGATAACTAGACTAAAGTTTACAACCTAATCACTCAGAGAGTCCTTTACCTCCCTGAGCTGACGTTATCTCTCTCAGTCCGACAGGAGAGGACTCTCCCTCTCCTTAGCTTCTAATCTCCGTTAGCTCCGAGCTAGCACCAGATGCTAACAACAACCCACGTAACTCTCTCAGTCTCTCTCTCTCTCTCTCTCTGTCTCTCTCTCTGTCTCTCTCTCTCTATTTCTCTCTCTCTCTGTCTCTCTCTCTCTGTCTCTCTCTCTCTATTTCTCTCTCTCTCTCTCTCTTTCAGTCTCTCAAAGTCCGACAGGAAAGAGCTCTCCCTCTACTTATTGTTGAAACAGCTACTAATCTCCATTAGCTCCGAGCTAGCACCAAATGCTAACAACAACCCCTGTAACTCTCTATGTCTCTCTCTCTGTCTCTCTCTCTTTCTACTCTCTCTCACAAGATGCGCTCGTGCCACACACACACAGACGCTCCTCCGTGACGATGACCGCTTGCGTAAAAAAAAAAAATAATAATAATAACAATTAAAAAGTGGGGGGGACACAAATGGGATTTTGAAAAGTGGGGGGGACATGTCCCCCCTGTCCCCAGTGGAAATTACGCCCATGACAGTAGGTACAGTCAACATATGTGTCCGTGCGGAAACAATACCCCCAACCCGTAGTTCCATGAGTGAATTATGTAACATGAGTAAATTAGTGATCACTACACAGTCAACAATAACAGTTAGAAGATTTAATCATTGAACTTAACCATTGCTTACTGAGACTTCAGAGGAGGGGAATAGATGTGCAGTTATGCTGGGTGCCTGCACATGAGGGGGTTCAAGGGAATGAGCATGCTGATAAGTTAGCAAAAGAGGCGTTACAGAAGGAAATAGCAATACCAGTTTCACTTGGAAAAGGAGAAGGAATGATGATGATGAGGATGATATGGTGATACACACTCTTGTACAGTAGGTGGCGGTATGCACCTTAAAGTTGTTTGCAATCCGCCAAAAACCGAGAGAAGAAGAAGAAGAACCTGGATCCATGTGGCGTCTCGTCGCTACGGTTCTCTCTCTCTGTGTTCCTGAGAAAGTGTGTGTGAGCTCCAGCACTACTGATCCATCATCTGTGTGTCTGGATAAACCTCCGAATGGACTCTGTGCTCTTTTTTCTGGAGCGTTTACCTCGGACTATAGGAGCTAGCTTAGCATGCTAGCTGGAAACACGTTAGCAACACTAGTCAGATTGAGAGTTTGATGGAGAGAGAAACGGTGTGTTTAACGGAGTCTGCAGGGAAAGGTGATCTAGGAAACATGAGTAAAGTCCAAATGCTGCTGTTGTTGAAGAAGCAGCGACTCACTACTGAAGAGATATTTGCTCTGTTTGAACAAACAATGGCAGAGCTCGAGGAGGAGCTGTCTCTTTCCAAAGAGGAGAACAAGAGACTCCAGAAACTACTGGACGCTGTTTTACAGCCTCAGCTTCGGATACACAGAGCAGGTCTGTTCCCTTTACTCTCCATTAACACTTTACACTCTTCAGTAGCACTTTATTATCACATTAATAACACTTTAGACCCTTTATCAGCACGTGCTGCAGGTAGTACATCCTGAAGTAAAAGTACAAACACCACACTGTGAAAATACTCCATTACAAGTTAAAGTACTGCATTCATATCTTAATTAAGTAAAAGTATGTAAGTATTATTAGACACATGTACCTTATTATAATTATTACGGAAGAGCAAACCTACCAAAATAAATATATTTTTTTAAATACATACATTGAATAATATGCCATTTAATTTACTGATATGAATGATATATGAACAAACCCTTCTGTAAAAGCCTTCATAATATTGATAGGAATATAACTGAAAGGTTTGGTGTATGTACGTGCTACTGACGTGGACATTTCGAACTCAGAGTAGGAGAAAAAACTCATTTTGAGAAAACGACCTTTAAAGATCTGTATTGTCAAATTCAATTTTTTCTTTTTATTGGAAGACAATATTTACAGACACAATATCTAATCTAATACTTACCAACAACAATATAGAACATATAAAACTGAAAACTGAGTAACACAGTATATGACCTGATGAACAAAACCACAGTAACACAAACACACTGGGACCACAGTAACACACACACTGCCACCAGAATAACTGCCACCCTAGTTGTATGTCCATCCGTCCTACATAACACAGCCTAGTCCATGCCTGCTCCATAAGTAGGCCCCTCCTGCATCTCCTGCTGATGTCTTTTCACTTTTTTTGCTGTGCTTAGACTCTTGCGCCTATATTTTAAACTGGCAGATGTAACAGCCTCAGCTTTTGAAATTCTAAGTAAATCATTTGCTCTCATTGCGCTGACAGTAACAGCTGTGCTCTGGAGCCACAACTTCTCCATAACAGCCAGCATGGCAGAGGCACCTTCATTAAAGGTAGAGATGGCCATACTTGCAGCTGCCTCAACCCTGCTTTTCCCCACAAATACCGTTTTTGGACACCGCTCCCATATCACTGAGTTGAGGCACTCGTTGGCATTTTGAGTACCTCCATGCTGCATTCTCTGTAGCAGGCTGTCACTTGACATGCAGTGGTACACAGGGATAAGCTTCTGCCCCACCTCTCGCTTTAAAAAGTTTGCAGCATGTAGTTTGTGGCTACCAGGTGTTTCCCCATTATCCTCTGCTTTCCTATACCAACACCAGGAGGGATTGCACCTGGTGTGTAAGGGGCTGTCATCTGTAGACATGCCATGGAGGAGACCTGCCCATATTTCGGCCTTCATCTGATCAATTGAACCCTGGTTGTTCAGAATTGCCCCCCTGTAATAATTTTGCAAAGTTTTGCATTTCTTTGCAGTCAGCTTCCCTACACCCTTCCCTCCTAACTTTCCCTGTGAACTCAGTTTTCTGAGTGCTGTACCCATTCGCTTGTGGGCATGATTGATGCACTCTAATTTCACCACTTCATGCCCAGGGTATGGATTCAGTGCAACCACCTCCCTAAATGCTGCGCTATCCCCATCTGACAACATCTCAGTGTACCGCACCTGGTGGCGATTCACAGACCTGGCCCACATCCTCTTGGCTGACTCCTGCTCCATTGCCTTACTTGAACCTGCAAAGTTTCTTGCACAATCAATGTGTGTCTGCCGCCAACTGTCATACTCCTCCTCTGTAATCTTTTGCTCTTGCTTGGCATTTCCCTTTAGAGCACAAGCATGGCAATAGGATGATAGGATTTCATAGTCTATCACCAATCCAGTAAGGATGTCAATGCACACACCGATCCCATAATGGGATGTGAAGCCTCGCTTTTGCCATGTGCCATCAAATGACACGCTGATGTTTATCACTGCATCTGCATCCTCCCTCAGCAACTCTGCAACATCTGGGTCCACATCTGCATAAGCCTGCCTGACCTGCTCCCTTGTCCTGTGAAGTGACTCCAGGCCTCTCTCTATTTCTTCCACTAATTAGAGAAACAAATAATTCAACTTGAATGTCCTGATAAGTTATACTCTGTATTCAATAGTTCATGTTTTCTTGGTCTCAATCCTGTTTCTATACCTGTCACTCTCTTGTCATGTCTCTGATAGGTTTTGAGATGAAGTGCAGGAATCCCCAACACTTTGCTAATTTTCTTCAGAGCTGCATAGCCCAAGCCTAACTCGTGCGCTAAGAGCACCATTCGCACATTCACATCAAAAGCAACATCCTTCCTGGTTTCGTCTTGAAGACGCGTAGATGTGTACACACTTTTGCGGTACCCGCCATCACACAGACTGCACTCTAAAATTAAGCTGCTACAGAAACCATAGTTTTGCGGATCAATATTAACTTTGAGCCCTGTCCCTGCGCAATTTGGACAAATCAACCCACTGAGCAGTTCATTCAGCCGCGCTACATGAATTATCAGCCACTGCTGTGTGGCGCTATCTAAACCCTCCTGCTCTTTGGGTGACGGCTTGCGCATCGACGCATTCGTTGAAGGTATTTCAGGTTCGGGGACATTTGTTTTTTGTTGTACCTTGCCTCGTGCAAGTGACAATTGTTGTTGTCTTCTCTTTGTACGTTTATTCCGCGGTTGTTTTGCCATTTTCAGATTTAAATTTTCTGTGAAAAGCTAAACAAGGAAGTGTCATAGCACACCACGTGACGCATCTGAACGAATCACGTTGTCAGAAATTGACACCAGCCAATAAGATTTCGTTTTTTGGTCAGAAGACCCCTTTGCACTTTCACGATTGGTTGCTGATACAAAGGAAATGACCATATTTGGATCCGATGAGATTGTGCAGGAAAAACGGAGCTTTCCAACGATACCTCTGAAGACATGGTGCAAACAGCGGTCGCTGTACTTTATGTTACGTTAGAATGCTAACTTTTGGTGAATTTAGGAGAAATCTACAGACGCAAATAGACAAACTATAGTAAAATAAACACCTAAATGTGTATTTTCAACATTTTCCTTTCAAAAGCCTGAAAGAAAACATGATATTGAATCAAAATAGCACAAAATTGACCAGTGCAGGAAAAACGATGTTTTTGCCTGCCGTGTCTCGCCTTAATTTACTGATTTAAATATTACCCATGCATGTAGGCACTAGTTGATTAAATGTGACATACATTGATACTTTTTTTAATGTGCTTCTTTATTCACCTTTTTTTTTAAATGTGTAAAAGCAAATAAAAACAAATACTTTGGATTAATTCAAATTGCGTGAGAATAATTCATAAAGAAATCAATGAATAAATATGTTCAATAATAAATTAAACACATCTAAAATGTTACTTGATAAAGAATAGGGGAACTCGTACAAATGTCATTAAGTAATTCAAACGTTAATATAAATTAATGTAAAATCTCAATCAATCAATTATTGCCAACATGTATTTATAATATATTCTTTGTATATATATATATATTAGGGCTGTCAGTCGATTAAAAGATTTAATCGTGATTAATCGCATGATTGTCCATAGTTAATCGCACATTAATCGTAATACTTTGTAATACTCTTATCAACATATGAGTGGACAAATATGCTTTATATGTTTGTTTATTATCATTTGAACAATGACAAATATTCTCATGAATATTAAACACAACAACCTGAACATTACAAATATTCGCCTCAATTCAACCTGGAGCCTCTCTCATACTGTGTGTGTGTGTGTGTGTGTGTGTGTGTGTGTGTGTGTGTGTGTGTGTGTGTGTGTTGTGTGTGTGTGTGTGTGTGTGTTTGTGTGTGTGTGTTGTGTGTGTGTGTGTGTGTGTGTGTGTGTGTGTGTGTGTGTGTGTGTGTGTGTGTGTGTGTGTGTGTGTGTGTGTGTGTGTGTGTGTGTGTGTTGTGATGGATCGTTGGAGCTATGTGCAGCTAAAGGCATATATGCTCGAACGGGAGCTGCCTGGACGCTGCAATCATGTTGCGCGCACTATCCGTGCTGAGTGTGCTGACTTTTCGTACAATGTCCCACTGTCTGGCTACCTGCATCAAGTCAAGTGCTCGGCGCAGTTGTCGGCGAAATGTCGCTCCTCTGTTTTCATTGAAACAGCTCCTTATATCCGTTAGCGCAGCTAGCTAGCACCAGATGCTAACAACAACACGTAAGGTGTGCCTCGCTCGCGCCACACATACACACACCCTCCGGTCCTCCAATGGCCAGTCCGGGCCTGCCGGTGAGTGTGGAAGTGTGGTCTGCCACAAACGGGCGGCAGGAGCGGGGCTGTCAGCATCAGCTTGTAGATGGTATTTTAAACTCGATGCGCTCTGAAACTACGGGGCGGCCGAGGACAAAAAATACACATGCGTTAATCGCGTTAAAATAATTAGTGGCGTTAATTTTTTTTTGCGTTATTAACGTGTTAACTTGACAGCCCTAATATATATATATCTCTTTTGAGAGAGATATGCACTAGTATTAGACGCAAGGCAAGGCAAGTTTATTTATATAGCACCTTTCAACACAAGGCAATTCAAAGTGCTTTACAAAAATGGAAGACATTAAGAAAATGGCATTTAAAATCAGTCATTAAAAAGAAAATATAATAAAATAAACATTAAAAGAAAAAATACATGGATAAAAGTTACAATGCAGTTTAAGATGTGAATAGTTCAATTAAAAGCAGCGTCAAAAAGAAAAGTCTTCAGCCTGGATTTAAAAGTAGTAAGAGTTGCAGCGGACCTGCAGGTTTCTGGGAGTTTATTCCAGATATTTGGAGCATAACAACTGAAGGCTGCTTCTCCATGTTTAGTTCTGACTATGGGGACAGAAAGCTGACCAGTCCCTGAAGACCTGAGAGTTCTGGATGGTTCATAATTTAGCAGTAGGTCAGACATGTATTTTGGGCCTAAACCATTCAAAGCTTTATAAACCAGCAACAATATTTTGAAATCTATTCTTTGACACACAGGAAGCCAGTGTAAGGACTTCAGAACAGGAGTGATGTGATCCACTTTCTTAGTGTTAGTGAGGACTCGAGCAGCGGCGTTCTGAATTAGCTGCAGCTTTCTAATAGATTTTTTAGTGAGCCTGTAAAGACACCATTGCAGTAGTCGAGTCTACTGAAGATAAAAGCATGGACAAGTTTTTCCAAATCCTGCTGTGACATTAGTCCTTTAATCCTAGATATGTTCTTTAGGTGATAGTAGGCTGATTTAGTAACTGTTTTAATGTGACTGTTGAAACTCAGGTCAGAGTCCATGACTACACCTAGATTTCTGGCTTTATCTGTTGTTTTGAACATTGCAGACTGAAGCTCAGCGCTAACTTTTATACGTTCTGCCTTGGCTCCAAAAACCATTACCTCAGTTTTATCTTTGTTTAATTGGAGAAAGTTCTGACACATCCAGTCATTGATTTGTTCAATGCACTTACTCAGTGTTTGAATTGGAGCATAATCTCCTGGTGAAATTGTTACGTAAATTTGTGTGTCATCCGCATAGCTATGGTAACTTATTTTGTTGTTTTTCATTATCTGAGCCAGTGGTAGCATGTAGATGTTAAAGAGAAGAGGCCCCAAGATGGAGCCTTGAGGTACCCCACATGTCATATTTGTCAACTCAGATGTGTATTTACCTATAGAAACAAAGTTTTTTCTGTCCTTTAAGTAGGACTCAAACCAATTTAGAACTGTTGCCGAAAGTCCCACCCAGTTTTCTAGTCGGTCTAGTAATATGTTGTGGTCAACAGTGTCAAACGCAGCACTGAGATCTAATAATACTAACACTGAAGTTCTGCCACTGTCTGTGTTTAAGTGGATGTCATTGAAGACCTTTACAAGAGCAGTCTCAGTGCTGTGGTTTGGACGAAATCCTGACTGGAACACATCCAAACAGTTATTTAAATGCAAGAAGTTACTCAACTGTTGAAATACAACTTTTTCAATGATTTTACCTAGAAATGGCAGGTTTGATATTGGCCTGTAATTGTTCATTACTGAGCATCTAGATTATTCTTTTTTAAGAGCGGTTTAATGACTGCAGTTTTCAGGGCCTCTGGAAAAATACCTGAGTGAAGAGATGTGTTTACTATATGAAGTAGATCTGAGGCCATGCAAGGAAAAACATCTTTGAAAAATCCTGTTGGAATAATATCAAGGCAGCAGGAGGAGGATTTCAGAAGTTGAATAATGTCCTCTAAGTTTTTACCATTAATCTGATGGAATTGTGTCATGGTGTTTGAATTGATATTAGGTGGACATAGGGACAAACACATTTGCTGTACCTGATGCAGAGGCACTGACTGCTTGTCTAATTTTCTGAATTTTGTCAGTGAAGAAGGAGGCAAAATCATTGCACGCCCTGGTGGATAGAAATTCAGAGGCTACTGACACTGGGGGGTTAGTTAGTCTGTCGACGGTAGCAAACAAGGCACGTGCGTTGTTTTTGTTTTTGGTAATGATGTCAGAGAAGAAAGACTGTCGTGCGTTTTTCAATTCCAAATTATAAAGGCCAAGTCTCTCTTTATAGATTTCAAAGTGAACCTGGAGATTTGTTTTTCGCCACCTACGTTCAGCTTTTCGACACTCTCTTTTTTCTGTTCTCACGGTCATGGCCTTTCTCCATGGAGATATTTTCTTGCTCACTTCCTTTACCTTAGTTGGAGCAATGGTATCTATAACATTTTTAATTTTTGAATTAAAATGATCTACTAGCTCATTTACTGAGATGTTAGCAGGGGCAAGTGTGGATGAAAAATTATGAGTAAACATTTCCCTAGTATTTTCTGTTAAATATCGCTTTGTGGTTACCTCTTTCTGAACATTTTTGTGAACAGAAATAGAGCTCTCAAAGAAAACACAGGAATGATCAGAGAGTGCAACATCAGTCACCACAACCTTTGAGATATTCAGACCCTTTGAGATAATTAAGTCCAGAGTGTGCCCCTTATTGTGCGTGGGCTCCGCCACATGCTGAGTCAGTCCATAGTTATCAAGAACACAAAACAGTTCTTTAGCCCCTCTGTCCTGGGGGTTGTCAACATGGATGTTAAAATCACCAACAATGACTAACGGTCAAAGTCAATACACACTATAGACAGCAGTTCAGTAAAATCATCAAAAAAGCTTGCACAGTATTTGGGTGGTCTATAGATATTTAGGAACAGAGCTCGAGAGGAGCATTTCAGCTGAAGGGCCACATATTCAAAAGAAGCAAAGTCCCCATAAGATGTCTTCCTGCATTGAATGGAATCATTGAACAAAATAGCAACTCCACCCCCTTTCTTATGCATTCTTTCCTGACTCATAAAACTAAAGTTGGGAGGGGTTGATTCGATAAGAACAGCTGCACTGTTATTTTGTTCAATCCAAGTTTCCGTTAAAAACATAAAATCGAGATTGTGCTCAGTGATAAAATCATTGATTAAAAATGTTTTTCCTGCCAAAGACCTGACATTTAATAAAGCTAGTTTAAGTTTGTTAAATACACTATCAGTAAAAAATTTGTGACAAGCTGTGGCTGACATGGAATCACTGCTAAATTTGATAACCTCACACAAACGTTTGAGCACTTCCTGTTTCTAAGCTGATTTACCGCTCTTAATCTATTACCTATCAACACAGATATCGGCAAAGCTACTGGCAGGCAGGGCCCCGGCATGTGCTGGAAAGAGTTGAGAGTGCCATATGCCCTTGAGCCTGGACCCAGCACATATCAGTAAAGTTTGTTGCGTTTTGTACACACACATCCTTATCAGGCTTCGGAGACTGCAGATGCTTTCTTGAAGGGATGGGAGGTGGTTGACGTAGGCACGGTGATGAAGACGGGGGAGATGGTGCGCGTCTCTGCTTCGGTGATTTTGGTGGGCGTTGAGGGCGGGGGTAAAGGACATGCTGCCAACCCTGCTCGCCTTCATGCGGTCATCAAACTCCAGGGGGGAGGGCGAGGGTGAAAGGGTGAGCGGAGAGTAGAGAGAGCTGGGGATGAATGAAGAGTATCCTCAAAGGCGTTGACAGGGGGGTGACGGGCAGTGGAGACTCCTCCATTTGTGTCATAGGTCTCCCATAATCAGAACATTCCTCAGGCGGGTGCAGTGATACTTCTTCAGGGTTTTCTGCGCAATGTGTTGTGTCTTTCTCCTGTTTTGATTCCTCTTGCCGCTTGTCCTTGGCAGAGGGAACAGATTGCTGACGCAGGCAGTTGAATATGTTAGAGATAAACAATTTCACTCCTGACTTGTTCAGGCAAACTCCATCTGCCTTAAAAAGATCCCAGAAAAAGTTAAAATTGTCAATAAAATGGACAGAATGGTCAGTGCAGGCAGCTGAAAGCCACATGTTCAATGCAAACAGTCTGCTGAATCTCTCCACTCCTCTTCTGACTGGCGGTAGAGGGCCACTGATGAACACCTCCGCATTTAGAGAGCTGACAGTTTCCAACAGACATTTAAAGTCTTCTTTCAGCGCTTCTGACTGTTGTTTCACAACATCATTTGTTCCAATATGTAGTACCACATTCTTCACAGTCGGATGTTCAGCCCCAATATGCAGGATCTTCTCAGCCAAGTCGGAGACCATATCCTTGGGAAAACAGAGTACTTTGGTGTTGTTCTTACTACACAGACCTTTTACATCTCTTACAGCAGAGTCACCCACAATCAAGTTTCAGGCCCAGTCGTTAGCTTTCCCTCTAGCCTTTTACTTTTGGAGTAGCTATTGGTCCTTACCCTGCTGTGTGAAGAGGACAGGTTATCCAGGTCATCAGAAAGAGATCTCCGGTTCTCGGTCAGCGGAGCGTATCTGTTCTGGATTGGCACACTTGGTGGTTTAGGAGGATTGTTTGTAGTTCTCCCTTTAGCAGCTGTCCACGGCTGTTTCCTAGTATGAATAGGGGTTGAAGAGGCACTCTTCCTGGGTGATAACAATGCAGGCCAGCCGGTCGCATCACAGATTTCAGAGTGCTGGGCTCTGCCTGTTATTCGTCCTCCCAAATCCCATGGAAATGATTTACTCTTAGGCTTTGCACCCAGAGAGTTCCAGGGAGGACTACCACTTGTAGATTTATTACCCAGTACACAGCCCTCCTGTTCCTTGGAAACCTTGTAGCTGCTAACTAGCTGTGAGTTAGCATACCCTTTTCCATTATTTGCAACACTGGTAAAGTGGTGTTATTCCCACAACATAGTCCATTCACTTCCACGTTAACTTCCAACCGTTGCATTTTCATTTCCAACACAGCCATCTTCTGTAGAAGTTTGTGGAAGTCATCTGTAGAGAACGGAGGCATTTTGCTACCAACTAGCTTAAGCTAAATAGCATGCAGTAGCCTACCAGGCTTTAGCTGTTGCTAGGCCACGTTACTGTAAATCAAATCAAATCAAATCAAATCAAGTTTTATTTATAAATCACATTTAAAAGCGATTTTTGGTCGAGCCAAAGTGCTGTACATGTAATAAAAACACATTACTACAATCACAATAAAAGACAATAAATTACAACAGATATATATAAAAAAAAAACACAAGGAAAAGTCGTACTCCGCTCTAACTAGAAGGCCAGAGAGAAGAAGTGTGTTTTTAGTGTAGATTTAAAAACCCCTAGGGTCTGGGCCGACCTCACATGGAGGGGCAGAGTGTTCCAGAGCCTAGGGCCAGCTGCTGCGAAGGCTCGGTGCCCTCGGGTTTTAAGCCTGGTCTTGGGCACTACCAGCAGCAGCTGGTCAGCAGACCTTAAAGCTCTGGCTGGGTGTAGCGCTGGGGTGTAGCGCTGGAGCAGTTCAGCTATATAGGCCGGAGCCAGCCCATTTAGTGCTTTAAAATCAAATAAAAGGATTTTAAAATCAAAAACAATTCTGAACCGAACTGGAAGCCAGTGTAGTGAGGCCAGAATAGGGGTGATGTGGTCACGCTTTTTGTGGCCAGTCAGCAAACGTGCAGCTGCGTTTTGGACTAGCTGCAGGCGTTTAATTGAGGCCTGGTCCATACCCACATACAGAGCGTTACAATAGTCCAGTCTTGAGGTAACAAAGGCGTTAATAACCCTTTCTAAGTCATTAAATGATAATACGACTTGGTTTTGGCCAATAGTCTTATTTAAAAAAAAGCAGGATTTGACTACAGTGCTGACCTGCTTGTCGAATTTAAAAGTGCTAGTGAAGGTCACTCCAAGGTTCATGACCGAGGGGAGGATGTTTTTTTAGAGAGCCCAGAATATCAACCGGAGAGGCTGGAGGTTGGGGTCCAAAAAAGATGACCTCAGTCTTGCTCTCGTTGAGGTTGAGAAAGTTTTTGCTCAGCCAGGATTTTATCTCTGTTAAGCAGTCCATCAACTGCTGTAGTGAGTGTTGACATTTGCTTTGAGAGGCAGATATATCTGTACATCGTCGACGTAGCAGTGGAAGGGAATGTTATGTTTTGTGAGAATTGAACCTAGGGGCAGTATGTACAGTAGAAAAAGGATGGGGCCCAGAATCAAGCCTTGGGGAACCCCACAGGTAAGAGGGGCTTTGGCAGAGGAGAAGGCACTAGGCTGCACGAGAAGCTACGGTCTGTCAGGTAGGACCTGAACCATGCAAGGGCAGAGCCTGTGATGCCAGCGGACTGTTCAAGCCGTGACAGCAGGATGCTATGGTCCACAGTGTCAAAGGCAGCTGTCAGGTCTAACAGCACCAAGACAGCTGGGCTACCTGAGTCGGCGGCTAGGAGCAGATCATTAAAAACTCTTAAAAGGGCTGTTTCAGTGCTGTGCATGGGTTTGAAGCCAGACTGAAACTTTTCATGGATTCCATGCATGGTTAAAAAGACTGCAGCTGGGCGTAGACTACTCGCTCCAGGGCTTTTGATAAAAAAGGTAGCTGGGAGATGGGCCTAAATTTGCGAGAATGGAGGGGTCGAGATTTTTCTTTTTAAGTAGTGGCTTAACCACGGCATGTTTGAAGGCAGCTGGGACACATCCTGAGCTAAGAGAGGTGTTTAAAAGTAATAAAATACTTGCTCCAACTGAATCAAAAACATCTCTGAGAAGGCGAGAGGGAATGCTGTCTGAGGTGCAGTTTGTCGGCCGCAGGTGCTTGACTACATCCGAAAGAGAAGAGAGGGATACAGGCTCAAAGTGGTCGAGGACAGCAGGGCACAGAAAAGGAGCAGGATCTGGGGTAGCACTAGTGTGGGCTAGCCTAAGAGCAGATACTTTTCAATAAAAAATGTAAGAAACTTATCACAGAGAGTAGTCGATGGGACAATAGAAGAAACATCACAGGGATTAATGATAGAGTTGAGGACATTAAAAAGAACCTGAGGTTTATGGCTGTTTTTGGAGATTAGCAGAGAAATGTGCTCTGTTTTGGCTGCTTTGACTGCCGTCTGGTAGTCAGAAAGGCAAGCACGAAGGATTTCTAGGGAGACATGGAGTTTATCCTTTTTCCATTTTCTCTCTGCACGCCTGCAAGCGCGTCTGAGAGCACGAGTACAGTCATTGAGCCACGGCTCTGATAGAACTTTGGTGCGTCTAAGCGTAAAAGGAGCAACAGAATCCAGTATTAGTGTGCATGTCGAGTCAAACATGGAGATAAGCTCATCAGCATTAAAAGCACAGTTCACATCTAATTTACAGATAGGAGAAGCATTAAAAACATCAGAAAACTGTGAGGCAGTCAAGGGGTTAATCGAACGCAGACTACGCGCAGGGGCACGTGATTCGACTCCTGCGGAAGGGATGTAGGTTGTAAACGGAACCGGTAAATGGTCTGAGATACGCGTTGCTGCACATATTTCATCCACAGATACAGACAGTCCAAACGATAATACTAAGTCCAAAGTGTGTCCTTTTTCGTGTGTTGGGCCAGCCACGGACTGAACGAGACCAAAAGAATCAAGGAGATTTAAAAAGTCCCTAACCAGAGGTTTGGACTCGCAACACACATGGACATTGAAGTCTCCGGAGATCAAAACACGATCATATTTCACCATGATCCCGGACAGAAAGTCAGAAAAGTCATTTATGAAATCCTTATTGCACTTTGGCGGACGATACACGACTGCGCAGAGTATAGGCGAGGCCGGGTTCAGTTCAAAAAGCTGCAACTCAAAGCTAGCATAGTAGTTACAGGGTGCAATCGGCATTGGAGGCTAGCTCTAAACACTGATGCTATGCCCCCACCATGGCCGGGGCACGGGGGGAGCTGAAGAATGTACAGTCAGGAGGAAGAAGTTCAGAGAACGGTGTATACTCGCCAGCGTGGACCCAGGTCTCCGTCAGGAACATAAAATCCAGTTCACGAGAGGTGAAGAAGTCGTTTAGCAGGAACGTTTTGTTTGCTATCGACCTAGCATTTAGCAAAGCCATGCAAAGTTTTCGCTCCGGGCTTGCCGAAGGTGTAGTGCGTCTCAGCTGACGAAGATGTGCGTGTTGAACGCCGCGCGGGCCGGGAGCAGTCAGTCGGGCAGGAGGAGCTGCCAGCGGGCCCAGCAGAGTCCGCAGCTCCGGAAAAACAGGGCGAATCGACCGATCCCTCACATGGCGTGCAGCGGGAGGGCCATGACATCCGAGGCGTGGATAAGTCCCAGGAGAAGCCGTCAGGTATGCCTTAAGATGGACCAGTGCACCACCACGCTTTCCCCGTCGTCGAAAGTGCTTTCGGTGAGGCAGGATGCAGGGACCGGCGCAGGTAGGTGGGGATATTCGACAGTAGAGGGGGGGGGGACGATTTATGGTTGCCAGATGTAGGTTTGGGCAGCAATATCAACTCCAGTGAGGGTCTGAGGTGGAGGAGAGCTTGGCGATCGTAAACGAGCAGAGCAGAGACATTCTGACAAACATAAAACAAAAACAGGATGCTAAAGGTAGAGAGCTGAGGAGCGGCGAGCCGACACAGGCGCCATCTAGAATCACGTCAGAATCACGTCCACGACCACACAGAGTGACAGAATACACCTGTAGGTTCAGGATCCACCTGTAAGACTGAGGTCGTCGTAAAAATGTTGAAATATGGCTGAAACCCTCCGTCTATTTACGAAGAATAACTATCCCAGTGATAAGTTAATGTCCAGGAGCCGCTGCTCGAAGTTTTCAGAGAATAAGGATTGGAAAATCAGCATAAAAAGTAAGCAGAGGCAGAGCAAGCAGAAAAGCGTCTGCACTGTAAGAAAGATAAGAAAGGCATATAAACACACACACACACACACACTCACTTCTCACGCAGTCTCCTCTGAACAGTGATGTTAAGATTGTCTGCTCCTTGAGCTCTGTGATCATTTATGTGAGCTCGAATCTGAGGTGCTTTAATTTGCGGTTTCTGAGGCTGGTAACTCTGATGTATTTATCCTCTGAGCAGAGGTAACTCTTGCTCTTCCTTTCCCGGGGGGGTCCTCATGAGAGCCAGTCTCATCATAGCATTCAATGTTTTGCGACTGCACTTGAGGATACATTCAAAGTTCTTGACATTTTCCGGATCGACTGGCCTTCATTTCTTAAAGTGATGATGGACGGTCGCTTCTCTTTACTGGGTTGAGTGGTTCTTGCTATAATATGGATTACAACAGCAGTCAAATAGGGCTTTCCACTGTGCACTAACTCTACCTCTGCTCAACACAACTGATGGTCTCAAACACATTAAGAAGGCAAGTCATTCCACACATTGACTCTTGACAAGGCACACGTGTTCATTGAAAACCATTCCAGGTGACGACCTCATGAAGCTGACTGAGAGAAGCCAAGAGTGTGCAAAGCTGTCATCAAGGCAAAAGTGGGCTACTTTGAAAAATCTAAAATAAAAATCATATTCTTGATTTTTTAACACTTTTTTGTTCACTAGATAATTCCATATGTGTTCTTTCATAGTTTTGATGTCTTCAGTATTAATCTATAAAGTAGAAACACATTTAAATAAACAAAAAACATTGAATGAGAAGGTGTCCAAACTTTTGACTGGTACTGTATATAAAAAACACACATATTTTAATATTGAGCAGGTTCCCTCATCTATAATCATTTATACAAGCGCAACTTTGAACATGTACAGCAGTAAAATGCAACATACAAAATAATCAAGAAACATCATAAATAAAACACTGACAGGGAACATTTTACTGCACCGTCATTACTTTTACATAAGAAGGTGCCGTCAAATGTTCTGTTAATACTTGCATACTTTTACTTAATCATGCAAAATGCACTTTGGTACGTCTTTTATATATGAATATGTGTCCCCGGTGTTCCAGGGAACTCACCAAGTGTCAGAAAACACAACCCTCTCCATATTTTCCTCCATACCCAAATCTCTAAAAAAGGGCTGCAACGGATCTGATAAAAACTGATCCAGATTTGAACACTGTCCTGATGTCAGGACGGTGGCGCTAAGGCTATTGGGCCAACTCCACCAATCAGGAGGAGACAGCCACGGCCATTGCCGTTCGAAAGCGCTGGAGACGCTGTAGTACATATGCCAGGCCTGTAGATGGTGCTGTTCTCACAGAATCAGCCCTTGCAAAAACAGAGCTAACATTTTTCAAATTGAGCGAAATGAGGCATGGCTAAAATGCATGATCTGTTTGGTATTTTGAAAAAAAAAAGTATAAATATGCCTTATATAGGTATGGTCCTACACTATATTATTCAAATATAGCATGATAGGTCCACTTTAAATCAGGTTTGAATGCAGGATTTAAATTTGTAACAGAGTATTGTAATTCTATACTGTAGGCGTAGTGTATCTGTGAACGATCCCAAATACAATTCCTTGTTTACATTGCAGCTAGTGCTACGCCAGAAGAAAAAACCCTTTTTCATTTTGAACTGGAAGTGGAAAGGGGCTGGGCTACATGAGATGACTTGAGCCAACACAAATACACAATAGGTGGGACTAAGAAAGATAATGTGAAAATATAAAAACAAAGGCATTACTTGGGGCTGCAAAATGTCTCCCATTGTAATGGTGATGAGATTTTTAAATGCTAACACTTAACAGTTTGTTCTGACTGTGTGTTTCCTGTTTCCTGCAGACGTCCAGCAGCTGGTGGTGGTTAAAGAAGAGCTTCTCCCTGACCAGCAGGAGTTGAGCACCAGTCTGGACCAGGAGGACCCAGAGCCCCCCCCACACATTAAGCAGGAACAGGAGGAACTCAGGATCAGTCAGGAGGGAGAGCAGCTTCAGGAGCTGGAGGAGGCTGATATCACCAAGTCCACTTTCACTCCTGACCCTGTGAAGAGTGAAGATGATAAAGAGAAACCTCAGTCCTCTCAGCCTCATCAAAGACAAACTGAACACATGGAAACAGAGGCTGATGGAGAGGACTGTCGAGGACCAGAACCAGCCAGGAGCTCAGATCCAGAGAGCAGTTTACAACCAAAGACTGAGGACGACACTGAAGACTCTTCTGAACCTGACACTGGAGACGCTTCTGAACCTGACACTGGAGACGCTTCTGAACCTGACACTGGAGACTCTTCTGAACCTGACACTGAAGACTCTTCTGAACCTGACACTGAAGACAGTGCTGATTGGAAGGAGACCACAGAACCTGCGTCAGGCTCAAACTCACTGAAAAATAGACATGAATCTGTCAGTGATCCACGACGTAGTGCTGAAAATAAACCATTCAGCTGCTCAGTCTGTAAGAAAGCTTTATCACATAGTGGACATTTAAAGAGACACATGAGAATCCACACAGGAGAGAAACCACACAGCTGCTCAGTCTGTAAGAAAGCTTTTTCACAGAGTGGATGTTTAAAGAGACACATGAGAATCCACACAGGAGAGAAACCACACAGCTGCTCAGTCTGTAAGAAAGCTTTTTCACAGAGTGGACCTTTAAAGGAACACATGAGATACCACACAGGAGAGAAACCACACAGCTGCTCAGTCTGTAAGAAAGCTTTTTCACAGAGTAGAAATTTAAAGGAACACATGAGAATCCACACAGGAGAGAAATCACACAGCTGCTCAGTCTGTAAGAAAGCTTTTTCACGGAGTGGAAATTTAAAGGAACACATGAGATACCACACAGGAGAGAAATCACACAGCTGCTCAGTCTGTAAGAAAGCTTTGTCACGGAGTGTAAGTTTAAAGGAACACATGAGAATCCACATAGGAGAGAAACCACACAGCTGCTCAGTCTGTAAGAAAGCTTTTTCACGGACTGGAAATGTAAAGAGACACATGAGAGTCCACACAGGAGAGGAAAAATAGATCTGCAAAGTTTGTGACAAAAGATTTAAATGGCGTAATCGTTGAAAAAGACACAAGAGTGTTGGTAAGGGAATACATTTGTCTATTTTGTATCCTGATGACCTGATGCCGTTACATGTAATACGTTACTCCCTCAGCCTGTTTTCACCCACCTGCAACCGATTCGCTAATAATCACAAATGTTCATTTCTTCGACCCCTTGACTCGACTATTTCTTGTTTAATAATCGTTACATCTCCTCAGGACCAAGTTCCCGTGTCCTGCCCTTCACCTGCTGATCACCCACTGCTCATTTAAGGTGGACTCACCTTTACAAGGGACCAGCTAGTCTTAGTGTCTTAATGCAAACGTTTTGTAAAGTGATGCTAGACCATCAACGTGCTGTTGGGTTGTGTGCTCTCTGCAGGATGGGGTCTGGACTCAAAGATTGTTTATGGTATCAGAGCTTCATTCTGTTTTTGTTGTCTAAACAACGCCAACAGAGCGATACGTCTTCTTTCCAGCAGATGGCATACATGTTACATCATCCAGTTCAACTGTCATCCACATATTAGTGATTCAAAACAGCAATGTGTGAGATATGGCTAGTAATTGACTATTTCAACAGAATGTGAAGAGGTTACAGTCTTGAGGCCATGTCCAATATGTTTAGGTTTTGTTTGATTAAATCTACTGAAATGAGCATTCAATGACTAAATGATTCTTAATTACTGTCATTACATCATGGGTTTGCATTGCAATATGAGAACGCATAAAACCCAACTTTATTTCTTCCAAGTTGCAGGTGTTCATTGTTTAGAAGTCCGCTGTGTTTCATCCAAGCGTCCACTTCGTGCTCCGGTAATGCTGAAAGTATCTGTTGTATGCTTTACCTGCTCCAGTAAAAAAAGTGTAATTCACTGGACAGAGACAAGAGAGAGTGGATGGATCCAGAGGAGAACCAGAAGATAGTCCGTATAGAGCCTTCAGGTTCTGAAAATGATCAGGGATAGAGCTAGAAAAAAACTCCAAAAACCTGAATAGAGCTAGAAGATAGCCAGAACAAAGCCAAGAAAGACCCAGTAGGAAGACAGGAAGGAGCCACAAGAGTTTGTATTCTTTATTTTTTAATATTCAAGCTCTTCTCTTAAGATATTATAACTTCCTATCTCAACATGTATCCTTTTATGCATAAAAAAAACCTTACATTTTTGCTGCCAATTATTGAGATTGTTTCACAGCTTTATCTTAAATATTTAGACTTTTTTTCTATACATATAGATTACATAGGATGAACAGCACGATCCACTCTGCTGGATTCTGCCCAATCGGCTCAAAATGCATGCAAACATCTGGCTTTATCCATACTCCTGCAGTTGTATTGTTCTGGATTCATAGTGAAGTGTATTAGATGTTCTGCACTCTTATTATTATGTATTTAATATAAAGTGAAATACCCATAAAGTCAGAAAAGAAAAGAGTCTCACTTAAGGAAAAAGGTTCTTCATTTGCACATAAACATGGTCAAATATTTAAAGTTGTGACCAGATGGTGTCGCCCTAATCCGTGTATCTACGGTCCATTTGTTTTTCTTTATTACACAAGTTTGCGGAAGAGCATCTGAGAGGCCTTTTTGTTTTTGTTATTTTACCTTACTAAATGGTCTAATGCTCATTGGAGAGAGGGGCGGGGCGAAACTCGCGGAAGTGATTTCAAAACAAAAGCCCTCGTTTGCTTGGAACGGTGATAATATTATAAACAAGGTGAATTTAACGATCACAACGAAAACGGCCAAGACACATATTGAGCCCAGAAAATGAATGTTATTAAGGGCTGTAAATATAATAGGCCTGTGTCTAAAATGGACAACATTGTTAGGAGATTTAAACTATACAGCGATTCTGCACTGCGGTCACTTAGCCGTCTCTCGAGTTTGTTTTTTCAAATCAGTTGCTCTTCATGTGATGCATGATGGTATCTGGGTTCATATCTTGAAGCTACCTTCCAACATTTCAATTTGGAACAGATATAAAGAGTTATAATAGTCTCCTTATATCTATAGTAAGTATAAGACGGGGACCTCACAGAATTGTCCAATATGTGAGACTCATGTAGGGACTAGGCTGCATTGCAATGAAGGAATGCAGCAAAACTCAAGTATTTTGGAGGGCAACATGTGCAAACATCACTACAGCAATCGGTCAACAGGTGTCAGTAGAACCTCTATTGTGTCTGCTTGGATATGGCCCTAGTCCTCTAAAACAGTTGTTCCCAACCTTTTTCAGTCAGGCCCCCCTTGGGTGATTGGAAATATTTTCGAGTCCCCCCTAACCCCGTTCCCACTTAGATTGTTAGAATTCATTGTATAGTTGTACGAACATTACATTTTCTCTGCTAATAACGAGACAAAAATATATATCATTATATATTTGATTATGGATTGAACATGAACAGAAGTGCTTGTATTGGCAGATGATCGTGTGCCACTGTGAAATAATGAGGCCTAATTGAAACAATTACAAATACTGCTTATCGATCCGGTTCTTTAACAGTATTTTGATTTTAGTTATTTTTTCAAGGGAAGAATGAAATAAATTACCACTGCTCTAAAACATCATCAGGATGTTGTTCAGTCTGAATGCTGGCCAGGAAAGCCATCATGGTGAAATGGGTCAGGGAGGACCCCCCCCCCCCCCTCTCCATGTGGAAGACACTGAGGTATTGAATCTGGAGATAATGAAACTCTGTCTGGATGGAAGGTCGAATGTTTCCCTACAGAAGTGCTTTATTGAGCAGCAGAAAAGCAGATGTTGCTGGCTTGAAGTCCGGGAAGAGAAGGGAAGAAGAGAAAAGAGGGCACACAGTAGGTATACAGTAGGTACAGTCAACATATGTGTCCGTGTGGAAACAATACCCCCAACCCGTAGTTCCATGAGTGAATTATGTAACATGAGTAAATTAGTGATCACTACACAGTCGACAATAACAGTTAGAAGATTTAATCATTGAACTTAACCATTGCTTACTGAGACTTCAGAGGAGGGGAATAGATGTGCAGTTATAGTGGGTGCCTGCACATGAGGGGGTTCAAGGGAATAAGCATGCTGATAAGTTAGCAAAAGAGGCGTTACAGAAGGAAAATAGCAATACCAGTTTCACTTGGAAAAGGAGAAGGAAAAGCAACTAGAGAATGCAATTCCTGAAGAAATTGCTAGTGGGAATGCTTTATGCTGAAAAGCTGACGCTGAACTGCTATGCTGAAATGTAATGTGTAAGAAGAAAGTGAAGAATTTAGATTGAAATGATACATGAACACTGGGGGCTTGAATGTGTGATGAGTGAAGAAAAGAAAGTAAAAAGGCTTGGAAAAGCAGCAGAATATTTAAACTGCAAACTTTTGAACTAACTTGATGGTGAATGATCTGTCTCCATGGCAACGGCATTTGATGACACCCCATAATATGCTTAGATTCGTCGATGGCTGCATCGTTACCAAACCTGTGAAGTTTTGGGCCGTTTGAAGCATTTTCACTGAAGTTATGAGAAAACCGTGTTTCATGGCGAGCATTGTGTTGCCATGGCAACGGCATTTGAAGAAATCTCAAAACTGTCTCGTAGATGTCTTCACGGCTGGACTGTTAGCACACATGTGAATGTTGAGCACTTTTTGAACATTTTCATAGGAGTTAAAGGGACATCGTGTTTTATGGCGAGGGATGCGTTGAGAGATTTCAGATTTGGCGTAGAGCAGTTGAGGCATGGAGCGGTGTGGCGAGAGAGAGAGAGAGAGAGAGAGAGAGAGAGAGAGAGAGAGAGAGAGAGAGAGAGAGAGAGAGAGAGAGAGAGAGAGAGAGAGAGAGAGAGAGAGAGAGAGAGAGAGAGAGAGAGAGAGAGAGAGAGAGAGAGAGAGAGAGAGAGAGAGAGTGTGAGTATGAAATGAACAGTTAGAACTGACTGCTGTCAGTTGGAGTGATGACATCATCGTGTTCCATTACACAGGTGTTTATAGTTGAGCTAACGAGCTATGAAGAGATCAAAGGTTTCATTGTTCTGAATGAGAGATAAACCTCTTACATGTGAACGTTTTGTGGAAGAACGATAACAGATATCTGTGAAATTTCAAAACGTGAAGCATGTCAAGGAAGTTGAGTATCTGAAGTGTAATTTTTGTATACTTTCGGGTTAATAATGTGGCCTTTTTGGCAGTTTAACTAAAGGTGTGCGGCTGCTGCTGTGAGGAAATATCAGCCTGAAATTACAATGGGCTTTAATGGAGGCATGTTGAACGTTTTTGTCACTTCATGCCCTCAAGAGGCATTTTGTTTAATTATTTTGCTTAATTATTTGTCATTTTTCAAGCTACGAGATGTTTTCCTACGTTTCTCATGAAAAATTATTTCTCAGGAATGTAGGGTTTGGGAATTATGGCAGTTTTAAAAAAATATATGAAGGCAAATTTCAAGATTTCCTACCCTCTAGCTGTGACATCACGCACTCTGCCTTAACGAGCTGCGCAATGTTAAAGTTCAAATGTTAAAAATGTGATGAATTATGGGATGTATTTCTGGAATTATGAAAGTTATGAATGATAAAAGTAATAGCCATCGATTCCCGACCGAGCTGAACGTTTTGATGTTTGAACGGAGTTTCTGCGATGTTGAATGTGGGAGGAGAAGATGGACAAAATAACTGGATGGAATAATAAGAATTTTGTCCGTAGCATAACATATAGTGGGAATGTCACGCCCTGGCTCAAGGACGGACAAAAGAAGGAGACCACACATGGTTCATGTCCAATTAAAGTGCATTTATTTAAAGAAACTAAGTTAACTTGCAGGTTTGCAGACCAATCCCTCTAACTGGAACACAGCGCCCTGTCTGAATCTGGAGAAAAAGGCAAGATGGCCTCCCTCACAAAAGTATTCAAAGCTCCTGAGTCCCTCAAAATCCTGACTTGAACTTTCTTGTCACTCCCAACTAGAGTTACAAAACCGTCAGACATAAACGGAGCAAAACCCGACTCAACCTCTGAGATATCAATTGGCTTAACCTGCATTTGCAATGGAGCCAAGACTTCTGTTTCACCAACTTTGGGATTATGAATAGTTGTAGCCAAACCAACTGACTTCACATGAAAATTGTTGCTTTTCCCCTCTAGCAATGGACATTCTTTTTTCCAATGACCCTGTTGATGGTAATAATGACACACATTGGCATTGCTTGTGCCATTAGGATGCTGTGCAAACTTTGGGGACAAAGATCCTGCTTTCTGAGATTCATTCCTATCATAACGCTCACCAAAGATGTAAACACACACTGCAACATTAAAGTTCTGTCCTCATCAGGCCAGCCCCTTGAATCAGCAACACGCTCAAACAGACAAAAAAAATGTCTATCTCATTTTCATTAAACTTTGGCAACAACAATAAATTACTTGCAACATCAAAGCGTGAACTTACAAGTTCCTCATTCAAAGCCGATGCAGACATGTTACCTGCCCTAATCAAAGCCAATTTTTGCAGTTCAAATCAAATTTTAATTTGTTCCTTTTTGTATTTGATTTGTTCCACCTCTTTTTCAAGAATATACAATTCTTTCTGTTGTTCAAATGTTAAGCCAGACACAGAATTAGTTACAACGCTCTTACCTCCCCTGTCCATCAGTACCGCACAGTCTAGCAAATGAGCTTTTATTATACTTTTCAGGGTTTCCTTTATTTGTTTGGAATCAACATCAACGGAGTAATAATGAGCAATCTTCACCAACTGCTCCTTTGTACATTGCTCCAACAACTCATCAGAGGGACACTGAACAAAATCTTCCACAATGTTAGCCATATCAAACCACAAAAATCTAGCAACCTAGATAACCAAATTGAGGTAACATACACCAAACCTTTACACTCTGCAACTAGTGGTAACAACAACTGGTGACTCCCCATACTCAACTAACTCATTACAGTATGTCCCTTATCTGACTAAACTCTTACCTAGTCTTCGTACAGATACTTGTGGCGGGTATTTATTCACTGAAACCCAGTGGTACTGGAAGGCAACTGTATACACAGCGACCCCACAAGAAACCATGGACGTGATCCCGAGACAACTGCTCTAGCCACTTTCTCTGTCACACTAAACCCAACCCCCGACAACAGACTCTCTATTATGGCGCGTTTCCACTACAGCGCGCAGCCCGGTTTAATAGGGCTGTGACGTCAGCGGCCCGTTTGTGGTTGCGTTTCCACTTGGCCTAGTACCGGCCGGCGGGTCCTAATTCACAGTTTTTCTGGCCTCATAAAATCGTGGGCCAGGGCCAAAGACAACCGGGCTGAGTTTGTGACGTCAACGCTCTCGGCTGCTGATTGGTCGGAGAGAATCGTCACAATCTGCGCGCGAGATAATCAATTTTACAAACAGCATTTTTGTTAACAGAGGAGCTACAACAATGGCAAAGAAAAGCACACCATGGTCGGTCGAGGAAGTGACGACGTCCATTATATTGCAGATGATAAGGTCCAGCGGGTGCTCGACAGGACAACTCGCAATATCAAAGTCTTTCAGGAGGTCTCTACACAGACACTGGACTCTCCAACGGCGTTACTGGAGTCTGCATGGTACGTTTTTGCTAACGCTCTGTTATTTGCTTGAAAGCTTTGTGTCCCTATCTGTTCTAAAGCTCACTTCTAACAAATAAGTCTATTTTATCCTTACATTTATGTTCGACAACCCATGCTTTTATGGAGCCCCGAAGGCTAGCTAGGCAGATAGCATTAGCGAGAGCTATTGTTTGCTAACACCATATGTGCCATTGTTTACGTTCAGTTTGTCTTTTCTATAGTTGTTGTTGCTATTTATAGTATTGTGCTGCAGTAGTTTGTGGAATTTACAAGTCATGTTTCTGTTCTAGATGATTACATTGGACTAGCGAGGAGGAACAGTTCCGAACAACGTCCTCTGCATCAACAGCACAAACAGAGGAGGAGAGGAACTGGCCCAGCAGAATCAATGCCATGTCTTATTGCTTGTTGATAAATAATTGCACCCACCAGCGATCACACAGAAAGATGGCATCATCTAGGCGTCCCTCTGCAGTCAGAAATATCATAAACACCATCATCGTCCACAAAGCACTGTACAGGGGTTTATGGATTTAAGAGAATACTTATCACAGTGAAACCTTTATCATCTGTTGCAATTAAAGCAAATAAGAGAATAAATACTTGGTTAAATAATACGTTTTAACTCTTTAGCAGGACAACTCTGCATACTGTTTGAAATTGAGTTTGCTAGCTTGAGGTCCTCCTCTAAAACATAACATTACATATTTGTAATGGTATTAAGAATACATGATAAATACATGTAGTAAAAATTACTCAATTGTAATACCCTCGTTGTGCTAGACTCAAACACATTGCTTATATATTTCAAAGAGAAGAGAACAAAAGAAAACACCTATACAAAGAGAGCGGTGCACAGCGCTTAATATTTACCTGCACTATATTTCTGTTGATCTGGGTTATTGTGTTGCACTGTTGGAGGAGCCTGTGACCTAAGATTTTCATTGTCATAACTACACTAGCTATGTTCGTATGACAAAATAAAAAACCTTGAACCTTGAGGCTGTGTCTTTCAGACAAACCATCATAATCATATTATTTTATGCTGTGGATACTTTAGCCTCCATCCATGTTAACAATTTTTTACACTTGCATTTATGAATATAGTTCTGTTGTGTTTTACACTTTTGTATTTATGTTTATAGTTTGCTTTGATATTTGCTTAATTTATTAGATTATTATTATTATGGGGGCAGTACTGGTGCTTGAAATTCAAATATTTACTAAATAGTCAATTCTGATAAAAAAAATTTGGTTTAAATAATTTGACAAACATGTATGTGAAAAAGAAAATGTATTTATGTTCAATACAATACAATGAATATTTAGGTTGTAGTGCCGAGAGAAGGGAGTCGGAGGCGGTGCATCGAAGGTGCAAATCTGTACTTTACTGAGCAGCAGAATGTACATGCTGTCGTGTCGCAGCACGAGAACAGAAGAGAAAGTGAAAGGGGAACACACACAGTAGGTACCCCGGAGGTACCGTCAACATATATGTCCGGGCGGAAACAATACCCCCAACCTGTAGTTCCATGATTGGATTATGTAACCCAGTGTAATTAGTGATCACTACAAGGTATTACATTATACATTCTAGGTATTCAGGTAGCGCATCAGACCCTCTCGTATGTCCCTGCCCTCCTCTGCACCTTGTGCCACTGCAACCCCTGGTAGACGTAGGTTTTCCTCAGGCATCCTGAAGTCTCCACCCACTGAGTGTGTGAAAGATGGAACAATCACATTCCACCACTCGGTAGCTCGGTCGGTAACTTCTGAAATACACAAACAAAAGCATACATATTTTAATACGTAAAAGTGGTAGCTACAATTAATTAAATACTTGAAATACTTTGGTCGTATAGGAAGCGTGAGCCTAAACACATTGCTAGTTAGCGAACGTTAGCTTACCAAGTAGCATTGTAGTTAGTAGTGATTCGAGTCGTCCTGTAGTCTCTGCGGCATAGGAGGACTGCCCGAACTCTCGCGTCAGCTTCTTCTATACCTCGTCTTGCTATACGTCGCCTCTTTCGAAACAACTCTTGTCTATTTCTTGTGATAATAAACCACACAGCAAAAAACAAGCAAACGATCGCTTTCACATCTCCATTGTTGTGTCGCATTGAAGATGACGTCACGGCAGTTTTAAGCAGCGTCACTCCGCCTACACTGCGTTACTATAGATACTACCCCAGTTCCTAAACTGTAATGGAAACGCGCCATAAAGTGAGCTGGTCCTAACGAGGCCAATCGCGGCCCAGCCATACCGAGCGGGGCCGAGCGAGGCCGTGTAGTGGAAACGCGGCATAAGCGTCAGCATGAAAAGCAGCTGATTTGAAAAAACAAACTCGAGAGACGGCTAAGTGACCGCAGTGCAGAATCGCTGTATAGTTTAAATCTCCTAACAATGTTGTCCATTTTAGACACAGGCCTATTATATTTACAGCCCTTAATAACATTCATTTTCTGGGCTCAATATGTGTCTTGGCCGTTTTCGTTGTTAAGAGAAGAGCTTGAATATTAAAAAATAAAGAATACAAACTCTTGTGGCTCCTTCCTGTCTTCCTACTGGGTCTTTCTTGGCTTTGTTCTGGCTATCTTCTAGCTCTATTCAGGTTTTTGGAGTTTTTTTCTAGCTCTATCCCTGATCATTTTCAGAACCTGAAGGCTCTATACGGACTATCTTCTGGTTCTCCTCTGGATCCATCCACTATCTCTTGTCTCTGTCCAGTGAATTACACTTTTGTTACTGGAGCAGGTAAAGCATACAACAGATACTTTCAGCATTATCGGAGCACGAAGTGGACGCTTGGATGAAACACAGCGGACTTCTAAACAATGAACACCCGCAACTTGGAAGAAATAAAGTTGGGTTTTATGCGTTCTCATATTGCAATGCAAACCCATGATGTAATGACAGTAATTAAGAATAATTTAGTCATTGAATGCTCATTTCAGTAGATTTAATCAAACAAAACATAAACATATTGGACATGGCCTCAAGACTGTAACCTCTTCACATTCTGTTGAAATAGTCAATTACTAGCCATATCTCACACATTGCTGTTTTGAATCACTAATATGTGGATGACAGTTGAACTGGATGATGTAACATGTATGCCATCTGCTGGAAAGAAGACGTATCGCTCTGTTGGCGTTGTTTAGACAACAAAAACAGAATGAAGCTCTGATACCATAAACAATCTTTGAGTCCAGACCCCGTCCTGCAGAGAGCACACAACCCAACAGCACGTTGATGGTCTAGCATCACTTTACGAAACGTTTGCATTAAGACACTAAGACTAGCTGGTGCCTTGTAAAGGTGAGTCCACCTTAAATGAGCAGTGGGTGATCAGCAGGTGAAGGGCAGGACACGGGAACTTGGTCCTGAGGAGATGTAACGATTATTAAACAAGAAATAGTCGAGTCTAGGGGTCGAAGAAATGAACATTTGTGATTATTAGCGAATCGGTTGCAGGTGGGTGAAAACCGGCTGAGGGAGTAACGTATTACATGTAACGGCATCAGGTCATCAGGATACAAAATAGACAAATGTATTCCCTTACCAACACTCTTGTGTCTTTTTTAACAATTACGCCATTTAAATCTTTTGTCACAAACTTTGCAGATCTATTTTTCCTCTCCTGTGTGGATTCTCATGTGTCTCTTTAAACATCCACTATGTGAAAAAGCTTTCTTACAGACTGAGCAGCTGTGTGGTTTCTCTCCTGTGTGGATTCTCATGTGTGCCTTTAAATGTCCACTAATGCCCCTTTTCACACCAACGCAACTCCGGTTCAACCCCCTTCTAGCTCCATTTTCAAGTTTAGGCAGGAGTCAATCATGAAGACCAGATCATAACTTGACAAACACAGCTGACAGCCGCGGTGAAACTCCAGCGGTTAGAGCGATGAGAATATTCGCATTGCGTCCGTTGTGAACGCAGCATAATGCAGTTCAGAAACCACTGTTCTGACGCTTTTAAAGTAACTTCGAAATGTTAACAGTATCAGGGGCACACAGGCCATGGTGGCCGTAGGACGTACAATTATTTTCGGGGCTTCACGGCCAGACCGAGGGGCAATGACGGCATGGCCGTCGGTGAAAATCCTACCCTGCTGAGGATGAACAACAAGAAGAAGAGAGTTGTGTGGGCCAAGAAACACAAGGACTGGACATTAGACCAGTGGAAATCTGTACTTCGAATTTGCTTCGAGATTTGTCTTGGCAGATGAGAAGCGCTATATAAATTAAATGTATTATTAATTTATTATTACTTTGGTCTGATGAGTCCAAATTAGAGATTTTTGGTTCCAACCTCCGTGTCTTTGTGAGACGCAGAGAAGGTGAGCGGATGGTTTCTTCATGAGTGGTTCCCACTGTGAAGCATGGAGGAGGAGGTGAGATGGTGGGGGGGGTGGGGCTTTGCTGGTGTCACTGTTGGTGATTTATTCAGAATTCAAGGCACCCTTAACCAGCATGGCTACCACAGCATTCTGCAGTAGCCAGCAAAATATAAATCATATTCTGGATTTTTTAACACTTTTGTTTACTAGATAATTCCATGTGTTCTTTTATAGTTTTGACGTCTTCAGTATAAATCTACAAAGTAGAACCAATTTAAATAAATAAAAATCTTCGAATGACAAGATGTGTCCAAACTTTTGACTGCGTATAATACTAGTGTATATCTCTCTCAAAATAATATTCATGAGAATATTAAACACAACAACCTCATTGTCATTGTTCAAATGATAATAAACAAACATATAAAGCATATTTGTCCACTGATATGTTGATAAGAGTATTACAAACTTGAAAAATATCCCTCTAAGGTACATTTAGAACAGATAAAAAATGTGCGATTAATTTGCGATTAAATATTTTAATCGACTGACAGCCCTAATATATATATATATATATATATATATATTATATATATACACACATAATATATTATAAATACATGTTGGCAATAATTGATTGATTGAGATTTTATATTAACGTTTGAATTACTTAATGACATTTGCACGAGTTCCCCTATTCTTTATCAAGTATCATTTTAGATGTGTTTAATTTATTATTGAACATATTTATTCATTGATTTCTTTATGAATTATTCTCGCGCAATTTGAATTAATCCAAAGTATTTGTTTTTTTTGCTTTTACACATTTAAAAAGAAAAGGTGAATAAAGAAGCACATTAAAACTAAAGTATCAATGTATGTCACATTTAATCAACTAGTGCCTACATGCATGGGTAATATTTAAATCAGTAAATTAAATAGCATATTATTCAATGTATGTATTTAAAAATATATAGGTTTGCTCTTCCGTAATAATTATAATAAGGTACATGTGTCTCTAATACTTACATACTTTTACTTAATTAAGATATGAATGCAGTACTTTAACTTGTAATGGAGTATTTTCACAGTGTGGTGTTTGTACTTTTACTTCAGGATGTACTACCTGCAGCACGTGCTGATAAAGGATCTAAAGTGTTATTAATGTGATAATAAAGTGCTACTGAAGAGTTTAAAGTGTTAATGGAGAGTAAAGGGAACAGACCTGCTCTGTGTATCCGAAGCTGAGGCTGTAAAACAGCGTCCAGTAGTTTCTGGAGTCTCTTGTTCTCCTCTTTGGAAAGAGACAGCTCCTCCTCGAGCTCTGCTATTGTTTGTTCAAACAAAGCAAATATCTCTTCAGTAGTGAGTCGCTGCTTCTTCAACGACAGCAGCATTTGGACTTTACTCATGTTTCCTAGATCACCTTTTCCTGCAGACTCCGTTAAACACACCGTTTCTCTCTCCATCAAACTCTCAATCTGACTAGTGTTGCTAACGTGTTTCCAGCTAGCATGCTAAGCTAGCTCCTATAGTCCGAGGTAAACGCTCCAGAAAAAAGAGCACAGAGTCCATTCAGAGGTTTATCCAGACACACAGATGATGGATCAGTAGTGCTGGAGCTCACACACACTTTCTCAGGAACACAGAGAGAGAGAACCGTAGCGACGAGACGCCACATGAACCCAGGTTGTTCTTCTTCTTTTCTTTAATGGCGAATCTTCTTCTTCTTCTTTCTTCTTCTTCTTCTTCTTCTCTTCTTCTTCTTCTTCTCTTCTTCTTCTTCTTCTCTTCTTCTTCTTCTTCTTCTTCTTCTTCTTCTTCTTCTTCTTCTTCTTCTTCTTCTTCTTCTTCTCTCTTTAATGGCGAATCGCTTCCACTTGGAGCATATATCGCCACCTACTGTTTGTTTATTAAATGTTTATACTAAATCCTTGTCCTCAGACCAGTGCTTTTGAGGAATTTGAAGATCAGCTTGTTTGCTTCATTTCTTGATTTACTTTCATATATTGACTTGAAATCCATGTCCTTTGTTGAGTTGTTCCAGTGCAGTTTTTAGAATGAGTCTTTGTCTGTTATAATCCGGGCAGCTAAAAATACATGATGTATTGTCTCTGGTTGTTGGCAACCATCACAATTGCCATTTGGATGTTTTCCAATCAGATGCAGTGATGAGTTTAATCCAGAGTGACCCACTTTTATCCTGCTGTTAATGCTCTGTTCTCTTCTACTACTCCCCCAAGTGCTTCCCGTTCCTACTTCCCTTTGTATCTGGTATAAATGTCTTCCTTTGGTGTTACTGTCCCATAGTTTTTGCCATTGTTGCTTGATAACAACTTGTGTAACAGATTTGACTTCTGCTCTACTGATGGGTACCATAATATCAATCTGGTTTGCTTTCAAACCACATTTTGCCAGTTGATCCACTACCTCATTCCCTCTAATACCCACATGCGCTGGAACCCACACAAATTGAACAACAATTCCCAGATGAACTAACCTAAACATGATGTGTAAAATGTAATGTAAAATATCCTGACGACATTCTGAAGAGAAGTTGTTTATACTCTCCAGAGCTGGACTGGAGTCAGAGCAAATGACCACTCGCATTGGCTGTATGTCCTCTACGCACTGAAGTGCTAGTGAGATAGCCATCATCTCTACTGTATATACTGCGATGTGATCACTCGTCCGCTTTCCCACTTTTACTTTTAATTCAGGAACATCAAATGCACAACTAGTTTGACCATTTTCTGGATTTTTGGATCCATCAGTAAATATTTGTATAAAGTGCCCATATTGTTCATGTAGAACAGTATTCACATAAGCCTGTACATTAATTTTGTTTTTCATTGAATGTAACCGTTTCAATAAAGATAAATCTACTATAGGTTGAGGTAGCAACCATGGTGGAACAGCTGATAACAACACCGTCGGACTAATATTCCATTCTTTAACTTTGAATTCCTTACATAACTCCGAAACACAAACACAAAAACTTTCTTTTTTCATTTTGTTACTTTCCCAACTTGTTTTTACAGTTTGTTTAGTAGGGTGAGTATCTTTATGGCCCTGTAGATTTGCCCAGTAATTAACAATTAACTGTTTTCTCCTCAAAAAAAATTGGTATTTCTCCGACCTCTACCTGAAGTGCCGACACTGGTGTAGATCTGACTGCCCCACAGCATATCCTTAGTGCTTGTGCCTGGACTCTATCTAATTTTTGAAGAGAAGAGTATGCAGCTGAACCATACACTATTAGTCCGTATTCTATGGCTGATCTAATTAAGGCTGTGTCTACGTTCCTCAAAGCAGCTTGATCAGCCCCCACTTAGTGCCTGCCAAGCACCTCATAACATTTAAAACCCTTTTACATTTATCTACTACTTTATCATTGTGAGTACTCCATGTGACTCTCTCGTCCAACCATATTCCCAGAAATGTAAATGTCTTCACTTTCTTTAGTTCTTGTCCATAAAGTTTTAACCTAACCTCCTCACCTATCCTTTTCTCGTATATATATCATTTATCATGATAGAAAACATAAGAGGACTAATTACACTCCCCTGCGGGGTTCCATTTTCAACTTCATGCCTTCGAGAATAAGAATTGCCAACTCGGACTCTGATGGCACGGCCAAACAAAAAATCCATAATCCAATTATATACATTACCTCCCAGACCCATAATGTCCAGTTTTATTAATAATCCTTCCTTCCACATCATATCGTAAGCTTTTTCCACATCAAAGAATACAGCTACAACACACTCCTTATTCACTTGGGCTTTTCCTGACTTCAGATTCCAGGCACAGCAGGGGTCTAAAGTACTCCGCCCTCTTCTAAACCCACTCTGATAAGGAGTCATTAGTTCATTTTTCTCAATGTAGTATGTCAGCCTTTCTGTTATCATTCTTTCCATAACTTTACACCTGTCCGTTGTAATCTGTTGATCTCCCTCCCCACATTGTATTATGTGCATTAAAATCACAACACCATATTATTTCATTTCCTTGACAAAGACTGTCTAATTCCTCTATTTTGAGTTTATTACATGGATTATAAAAATTCAGGACACTAATATTCCTTTTATTAATCCAAACTTCTACACCCACTATTTCTAAATCATGACTGCTCTTAAATGTTAGCCTACTATAAGACATGACTTCTCTGATAAAGATTGCACATCCCCCTCCCTGACCATCATTTATCTTGTCTTATAGCACTATATCCCCCAATAATGAAGTCCAAATGAGTCTTCAGCCATGTTTCTTGAATACAAATAACGTCTGGTTTTTCTTTTAACTGATATATAGGTCTTGAATTCTTGTCCATTTGCAATAAGGCTTCTAGCATTCCACTGCAGAATGAGAAAAACCATCAATCTACTCACTAATCTGTGAATCATCATTATTGGGGGCTAGCATATCATGTATCATTTCAACCGTTATATCCTTTATCCCCAAAAATGCACCTGCTGCTTCCACTATTGTTTTCAGTCTTGACCTCTTTTTTGTTTGTTGCAAAGCAACATTCACCACTTTTCCAATAAAGGCCACACATTTGTACTTATTAACAATCAATGCATCCTCTCCTATCACGCACTTGTGTGAACACTTTGTGGAGCTTTCCTTTGCCTGTGGGAGTTTGGGGAAATCTTCTGAAGAGAATATACTTGCTGCTCCTTGGGATTTCCTAGCTATGTTTAGTGATACCTTTTCTGTTGCTTCAGAATATGAGACTTTATTTTGCACTTTGTATCTCTGCACCTCCTTGGCCTTTTTCTGCACTTTGCAGCCCTGATACGCAGCACTATGTTCCCCACCACAGTTACAACATTTCACCTTAGCACCTGCAGCACAACTACCATATTCATGTTCCCCCACATGTTGGACACCTGGGGCCTCATTTATAACGCCTTGCGTAGGATTGACGTGGGAAGGTTGCTTACGTAGTACAAAGCACAAAAATAGGTACATACATTTTCCGCCATTTTCCGATTCACAAAACATTGCGTACCGGCGAGGGAAGTGCGTACGGCACTCCCTACGCCTGTTTCCCTTGATAAATCACAATCGACTCATAACGCCCATATTTGCCTATACATAGTCAAAGAAACGCCCATTCATTCATTCATTCTGACTGACTGCATGAAGAAGATCGCAGGAAATTACGACCGAACAGCTAAAAAAGACATCTCACACCGTGTCAGATTTTGGTTATTGTGGGGAGGTCGAGATAAATCATATTGTTTGGTGGATGCAGTTTGAACCAGAGTAGCAGCATGGAGGTCGGATCGTCACCTAAATAAATAATAAGTGGTCCGAAAAAAGTTAATGACAAAAGAAATACACATAACCTTCCTCAGGCAGTGTGTTTGTACCGGGGACAGGAGACCCCCCCCCTTGATGAGAAACTGTAAGAAATGATCGGGGAATCCCTCCGGAGTGGAGTCATGCCGACTGGATCTGAATTATTTTTGTTGTATTTGGTGGTTTGTGTTCCAGCTGTCGATCAGCAACTATATATCCATAATCCACCAGTTAAAGGAAATACAATGTGTTGTGTTATGTTAGCTGTACAATTTACCACATATGGTGTTCTTAGTTTCCATACCTCCTGTGTTTTACGAGCGACTTATCAAGTCTTGGCAAACGGCATAAAACACGATTAAACCTGATAGTATATAAAACCATGCTCGTATCTACAACCTATAGAAATGCAAAACGGCGTCAGTTTAGACGTAATTCTGTCCTCCTGCTTACCGCATCATTTATGAGAAAACATTTCATAACATTAACACAACATATTCGAGGTGGTTTTAAATAGCATATCCGTATTTATTTATTTCTCCAAGTTATGTTTTTGTGTGCACTGAGGAGTCTCAAACAGGCGTTTGTTTAATCATTTTAAGATTGGCTTTAATCAATGTTTGAAAATGAATTCTTCATATTTGATAAATGAGAGGTAACATTTTATTTATGGTATTATTTCCACATATTTCTCTCCATTCTTCCTTCTGCCAACGGTGTCGCAGTTTCTCGTCTCTCCCGTTTGTGTGCTTAGTGCGTACGCATGGGTTAGAGTTTGCATGGAGGACAGCACATTTTCCCGTCAAGTTAGTATTTTATAAATCGCAAACATTGCGTAGAAACTGGCGTACGCCATTTTTTGAGCGTATATCCCTTTAGAAATGAGGCCCCTGGGCTTAGTTGCTTTGCACTTGTCTGCCACATGCCCAAACCTTTGGCATTTAAAGCACCGTAGAGGTTTAGGGATGAATTCTCTTACTGGAAAGCTCATGCAACCGATCATAATCTTCTGTTGAATTGTTTCTTCAAACTGAAGAAGAACAGACAAACTATCCACTATCTTACCCTGATACCTAGTAGGAAGACGCTTAACTACAGACACTTTTCCCCCTTTAATTTCTTTCTTGAGTTCTTCTATGCCGATTTCTATCGGAACTCCACTGATAACTCCAAGTATTTTCCGATTTGCTCCAGGAACATGGCATTTAATTCGAACTTCATTCAGGGTCTTCATTTTCAGTAACTTTTCCTGTTGTTTTGCATTCATCATTTCAACCAACATCCGTCCTTTGCTCAGAAATCTTGCTTGCTTTATCGATCCAATTTCTTTACTTTCTTCAATTCATTCTGCGAATCAGATTCACTAAGACTGTCACTTGACATGTTTATCTTCTTTCTTGAAGTCTTTTTCCTTACTTCATTCCATCCTCCTTCTCCTTCAGATGCACTTTCCATACCCTCCTCTCCAGGGCTCAAAGACCCATTCACCAGCTGCTCTCAATCTCGCACTCCACACACGGCAGACCACGATCACCTCTTCCTATACCCCTTTCACACCAACGCAACTCCGGTTCAAGCTCCGTGCTAGAGCTTTTCAGGTTCGGAACCGGTACTTCGGTTTAGCTCCGGCTCTTTTCACACCGCTCAAATGCCCCTTTCACACCAACGCAACTCCGGTTCAAGCTCCGTGCTAGAGCTTTTCTGGTTCAGAACCGGTTCTTCGGTTTAGCGCCGGCTCTTTTCACACCGCTCAGAGCCCGACTGGTGCTGCCGCTGCTGCGTCATGACGTCACAGTTTACGTCGCTGAGTTTCTCCCCAACGCCGGAGCTCACCTCACAACAACAACGGGCCGGGGACTGCGTTGCTTTTAATCATACGAAGCCAGATTAAATTAAATAACGACTTCTCCAACCTTATACTTTTCTCCAGAGTGCCGTGGTTCATTGTTTATTAATGTGTTTCAGCGGCATTTACCGACCGCTGCAGTGCTGACTGCTCTTCAACGGGAGTGTATTCTCCCGTTAGCTCCGGGTTAGCTCACACGGCTCTAAAGTATTCACTGTCTGACTGTCACACAAGCAGCTGATACATATCCCCAGTTCCCCTTAAGTGAATGTGTGTCAGTCTGAATTGACGCTGTTTGGCATCACAACGCTGTTATGAAAGTTTCTCTGGTATAACATGGGTGATGTTAGCATAGCAACCGAAGCTAAACTGACTACTTGCTAAGCCGTTTTATACAGGCACTTTTTACCGGCGTATTTTTCATTATGATTCTACTTGTGATAGTCGGACATGACAACCTGTGCAGCCCATGTATTGATTCCATCCGATAGCTGCTATAATAACAAACAAAACGTCTGCCTGCTCTCCACAATGATCAATAACAGCAAACGGATGGTCAAAGTAAGGTACAAATAAACAGAATCACACGAAGCCTGGTTAGTGTTGCCTGACTTTATAAAGCGTGTTTTTTTTTTACAAGTGTGTGGTTGCGTTCTAGTCACTTTGCTCAGCACTACTGCTGGTTACAACTTTTATTTTCCGTACTCGCCTTAACTGTTAGCTCAGGTTAATCTCGCCCCCCTCCGACATAAGCGGTTCTTGCTTCTACACGGACAACTTTTTGATGCTCGAAACGAACCGGATTCCGGAGCTTAGAGGCTGCTCCGCTGCGGTGTGAACAGGAAAACCCGGTGCTTTTCAAGCACCAGCACCGAACCGGCCCCGAAACACCGTTGATGTGAATGGGGTATTAGGTTCTTCTTCTTCTTCTTCTCTCGGTTTTTGGCGGATTGCAAACAACTTTAAGGTGCATACCGCCACCTACTGTACAAGAGTGTGTATCACCATATCATCCTCATCATCATCATTCCTTCTCCTTTTCCAAGTGAAACTGGTATTGCTATTTCCTTCTGTAACGCATATTTTGCTAACTTATCAGCATGCTCATTCCCTTGAACCCCCTCATGTGCAGGCACCCAGCATAACTGCACATCTATTCCCCTCCTCTGAAGTCTCAGTAAGCAATGGTTAAGTTCAATGATTAAATCTTCTAACTGTTATTGTCGACTGTGTAGTGATCATGAAATGTGTTGGAAGGTAGCTTCAAGATATGTATAGTTTAAATCTCCTAACAATGTTGTCCATTTTAGACACAGGCCTATTATATTTACAGCCCTTAATAACATTCATTTTCTGGGCTCAATATGTGTCTTGGCCGTTTTCGTTGTGATCGCTAAATTCACCTTGTTTATAATATTATCACCGTTCCAAGCAAACGAGGGCTTTTGTTTTGAAATCACTTCCGCGAGTTTCGCCCCGCCCCTCGCTCCAATGAGCATTAGACCATTTAGTAAGGTAAAACAACAAAAACAAAAAGGCCTCTCAGATGCTCTTCCGATAACTTGTGTAATAAAGAAAAACAAAGGGCGACACCATCTGGTCACAACTTTAAATATTTGTTTATGTGCAAATGAAGAACTCTCATTGGTGCAGAACCTTTTTCCTTAAGTGAGACTCTTTTCTTTTCTGACTTTATGGGTATTTCACTTTATATTAAAGGTGGGGTAGGTCATTTTGGAGAAACCGGCTCGAGTGCGCTGGAATTTGAAAATACACAGCCGGAAAAAATCTGCCACTTCCTTACAGAGCCCCTCCTCCAACACACAGGAACACGCACATGACCAATGAGGGCACGAGATAAGTTTGTGCACAGATGGAAGGCTTGCAGGCAGGTAGGCCATCCAGTTATTTTAGCCGGGCCGGCTAAAATGATTGGTCGTGCTTTTTACAGTACTACGGCTTCCACAGATGACAGAGCACTTAAGATATTCATTGCTATCGGGATGTTAAGAGCATTTATGGAATATAACAAAAAGTGTATCTCGAGCCGGTTTCTCAAACTTACCTACCCCACCTTTAAATACATAACATTAAGAGTGCAGAACATCTAATACACTTCACTATGAATCCAGAACAATACAACTGCAGGAGTATGGATAAAGCCAGATGTTTGCATGCATTTTGAGCCGATTTGGGCAGAATCCAGTAGAGTGGATCGTGCTGTTCATCCTATAGAGAGGCGAAGTCACGCCCATCTACTTCCGGTCCATGGGACCTTATTTCGGAAAAATTATGCATTGAAGTCAATGGGGAGAGAAAACTTATCTTTCGATCCCGTTTGAATTGTGCCATGAATTACACATATGATGTTTGTCAATCTTAAACAATTATTTTCATGTCAAAATAGTCACAGTTTGTCGTAAAACTGTTGAAATATAAGACTATGAAAAATACGCAACTAGAAAGACTACAAATCCCAGAGTCGCGTAAGTGATGTCACAATTGTTTTCCTCCACTAAGAGATAGCTAAGATCAGCGCCATATAGATATAATCTATCTATATGGCGCTGGCTAAGATAAGATAACTTTAACAAGATGCCTGTGTGCTTAGTACCAGGTTGTTATCATACCAGCAATGGGTCTTGCTCATTCTTTCACTTCCCGTCTGATGAAAGGACCAGGAGTGGCTTGATCAAGTTAGCTACATAGCTAGTAGCTAGCACGTTAGTTAGCATTACAGCCTTGTCATTTTTATTAGCCTTAACATGAAGTAACATTAAGTAACCCAAAATGTTAAACAGTAAGAGTAGTAGTCATATTTCGTGAACCCTTACTGTCACCGGTGTGATCATTCTATAATACACAATTTAAGCCCAGGGGAGAAAGGCTAACGCTAACGCTACATTAGCATCGGCGATCTTTTGCACTTCATGCTATCTGCACAAATGGTTGACATTAAACATAAAAAAGACCAGGCAGTACAGAGAGAATCAAAGGAAGGCAGGCAGGCAGCTTTGCATGACATTCATAGTGAGGGTAGTCAATCCTTTTTTTGACAAGACAGCAGTGACGGCCATCTTGGTGACGTGTGTTATTGTGCGAGACCGGAGATGTAGTTCATTTAGCGTTTCACACAAACAAATGTGTTACTTCACAGTTTTACGACATATATTATTTTTTTTGACTTGCAAAATTATCTTTTAAATTGACAAACATCATATGTGTAATTCGTGGCACAATTCAAACGGGATCGAAAGATAATCTTTCTCTCTCCATTGACTTCAATACATATTTTTCCGAAATAAGGTCCCATGGAGGTCCACCGGAAGGGGAGGGACTTCGCCTCTCTATGTAATCTATATGTATAGAAAAAAAGTCTAAATATTTAAGATAAAGCTGTGAAACAATCTCAATAATTGGCAGCAAAAATGTAAGGTTTTTTTAATGCATAAAAGGATACATGTTGAGATAGGAAGTTATAATATCTTAAGAGAAGAGCTTGAATAATAAAAAATAAAGAATACAAACTCTTGTGGCTCCTTCCTGTCTCCTACTGGGTCTCTCTTGGCTTTGTTCTGGCTATCTTCTAGCTCTATTCAGGTTTTTGGAGTTTTTTTCTAGCTCTATCCCTGATCATTTTCAGAACCTGAAGGCTCTATACGGACTATCTTCTGGTTCTCCTCTGGATCCATCCACTATCTCTTGTCTCTGTCCAGTGAATTACACTTTTGTTACTGGAGCAGGTAAAGCATACAACAGATACTTTCAGCATTATCGGAGCACGAAGTGGACGCTTGGATGAAACACAGCGGACTTCTAAACAATGAACACCCGCAACTTGGAAGAAATAAAGTTGGGTTTTATGCGTTCTAATATTGCAATGCAAACCCATGATGTAATGACAGTAATTAAGAATAATTTAGTCATTGAATGCTCATTTCAGTAGATTTAATCAAACAAAACATAAACATATTGGACATGGCCTCAAGACTGTAACCTCTTCACATTCTGTTGAAATAGTCAATTACTAGCCATATCTCACACATTGCTGTTTTGAATCACTAATATGTGGATGACAGTTGAACTGGATGATGTAACATGTATGCCATCTGCTGGAAAGAAGACGTATCGCTCTGTTGGCGTTGTTTAGACAACAAAAACAGAATGAAGCTCTCATACCATAAACAATCTTTGAGTCCAGACCCCGTCCTGCAGAGAGCACACAACCCAACAGCACGTTGATGGTCTAGCATCACTTTACAAAACGTTTGCATTAAGACACTAAGACTAGCTGGTCCTTGTAAAAGTGAGTCCACCTTAAATGAGCAGTGGGTGATCAGCAGGTGAAGGGCAGGACACGGGAACTTGGTCCTGAGGAGATGTAACGATTATTAAACAAGAAATAGTCGAGTCAAGGGGTCGAAGAAATGAACATTTGTGATTATTAGCAATCGGTTGCAGGTGGGTGAAAACAGGCTTAGAGGGAGTAACGTATTACATGTAACGGCATCAGGTCATCAGCATACAAAATAGACAAATGTATTCCCTTACCAACACTCTTGTGTCTTTTTCAACGATTACGCCATTTAAATCTTTTGTCACAAACTTTGCAGATCTATTTTTCCTCTCCTGTGTGGATTCTCATGTGTGCCTTTAATTTCCACTCCGTGAAAAAGCTTTCTTACAGACTGAGCAGCTGTGTGGTTTCTCTCCTGTGTGGATTCTCATGTGTCTTTTAAATTTCCACTCCATGAAAAAGCTTTCTTACAGACTGAGCAGCTGTGTGGTTTCTCTCCTGTGTGGATTCTCATGTGATCCTTTAAACTTACACTCCGTGAAAAAGCTTTCTTACAGACTGAGCAGCTGTGTGGTTTCTCTCCTGTGTGGATTCTCATGTGTGTCTTTAAATTTCCACTCCATGAAAAAGCTTTCTTACAGACTGAGCAGCTGTGTGGTTCTCTCCTGTGTGGATTCTCATGGTTCTTTAAACACCACTCCGTGAAAAGCTTCTTA
>JAAOOA010001487.1:2500-55000 GCA_012861695.1 Trematomus loennbergii
GCTGCACATGTTGTTTGTGTACATAGATTTTATTAGGTCAATGTTTTACCCCCTATACCGCTTTGAAGTAGTTTGTTGAATAGACCAACATGCCAAATCAAGTCAAATGCTTTTTGGAAATCAATGAAACAGGCAAATATTTTGCTTTTATTATATTTGTCAATTAGGGTGTGTAGGGTGTAAATGTGGTCTGATGTGCGGTGATTTGGTAAGAATCCAATTTGGCTTTTGCTCAGGACATTGTGTTTCGTAAGGAAGTCTATAAGCCGGGAATTTATAATACTACAAAAGACCTTCCCCAGGTTACTGTTCACACAAATGCCTCTGTAATTATTAGGGTCAGATTTATCGCCGTTTTTAAAAATGGGTGTTATGAGACCACGATTCCAGCTGTCAGGAAAGTAACCTACAATCAGGATCAAATTGAATCGTTTGAGTATAGCCAATCTGATCTTTTTACTTGAGTGTTTTAGCATCTCGTTCAATATGCCGTCAAGCCCACTTGCTTTTTTGGTTTTAGGTTAATCAACTTTTTTTCCAGTTCCTGTTCAGTAATTAGAAAGTCCAAAGGGTTCTGGGAGTCCTTGATGACCAATTCTAAGTTGTTGAACTTTTCAATGATTTGTGTTTGTTCTGAGTCAGAATTGATAGGAATGTTACCATACAGATGTTTGAAGTGATCGGTCCAGATGTCTCCATTCTGTATAACTGGGTCATCGTGTTTACTTTTACGTAAATCTGAATCTGTTTGTGTTAAAGACTCCTCGATTATCGTTAGTTGTTTTTGTGTGTACTGAGCCTTCTTGATTTTGATTGTACGTTTGTATTGTTTGAGCATGTCAGTAAAGGAGGCGTACGTCTGCGTTGCTAGGATCTCTATGTTTTCGGTTCGATATTTTCCTAAGTTCTTTCCTTTTTTGTTGGCATTCTTCATCAAACCAGTTGATTTCTTTTTGTTTTGGGGGCTTCTTGCTGCATTTCTTCAGTTGGGATGTATGAGCTGTTCTCATGAAGATTTGGTTAATTGTTCTAACTGCCAGGTCTATGCCTTCTTTATTGTGGTCATATGTGGTGTCCAGAAAGTTGTCTAAGAGTCTTTGAATTTGTTCGTTTCCGATAGCTTTCTGGAACTCTTGTGCACTGTCTGGAGCCCATTTGTATTTTCTTTTAATGTTAAACAGATTATTGGGCTCAGATTGTGGACTGTTAGTTTCTGTTCTTTTCATGAACACAGTCATTTGGCTGTGATCCGATAGAGGTGTTAGAGGTTTGACTATAAATGAACTGAGAAAGAGCGGGTCCAAGTCAGTTATGATGTAATCTACGGTACTCGTGCCAAGAGGTGAGCAGAAGGTGGGTCTTCCCAAAGAGTCACCTCTAAACCTACCGTTAACAATGTACAGACCGAGGCTTTGACAGAGTTGGAGCAGGTCTCTCCCATTCTTGTTTATCTGAGGGTCAGAATTATGGCGAGGAAGATTTGTGGTGTTGCGGGGAAAGTTTTGTCCAAATATATGTTTGTTACCACTCTCTGAGTATGTCTCTCTCTCTCTCTCTCTCTCTCTGTCTGTCTCTCTCTCTCTCTCTCTCTCTCTCTCTCTCTCTGTCTCTCTCTGTCTCTCTCTCTCTGTCTCTCTCTGTCTCTGTCTCTCTCTCTGTCTCTCTCTCTGTCTCTCTCTGTGGTTCCTCCTAATGTAATTGTTGCTGTAGAACATGTGTCAGTGTGATGATGGTGCACCATGACTCATTTGAACTGAAGGAGCATATTCTCTAAACTCAACTGTTGCTTTAACTCTGAACATGTGACTTCTCTGTATGAACGTGTTATTCTCAGCTTTAGTAAACTGGTGAAATGACTCCACAATGAGTTCGCTGACGTGTTTCTGAGATGATAGAAAACTCTGTTTACCTTATCTTCTGATTTCTCCTCAGGACTCCAGGCTGAAGGAGAACACACCTCAACAGGTAAAGTGCTCAGTTTATTCACCCTGTTACTCTTTAAGTGATTCAAGTCTGTAAACAACCTTTATCATAAAACATGATGTAGTTTAAAGACTTCACCACTAACTGATCCTAGTTTCATCATTTATGATTTTACCATGTTTGTGAAACCAGGATATACTTCAAAGGTAAACAACAAACCATCATCACCTTGTCATCACCACCACTTTTCATGATTATACTTTATAAATACCATCAGATCATCACATTGAAAAGGAATCGAACTTCGATACAACCAACGTTAATATCTAGGCCGTCTCCGATACCGAGCTCCGGTGCTGATAAGGCTCCGGTGAACGGCCGTCCAATCTTTTTAGGACTAAACCCCCAGAATCTACACGCAAGATCAACGTAATCCGCTTAGGGGGGCGCTTACAGCGTGGCCTCTAACACCAAACTGCCCGTCGTATCCCTATTTTAGGCACTCCAGCCACGGATGTCCGACCGCTAGGATAGCAAAACGGAGTGTATGGTGTAGTAGGTGTTGGTGGGCTGGTAGAACCCAGAGCAGTATCTAAACTGCCCCTGGAGGGGAAACCCCGTGTCGTTGGGAGACTCCTTGGTAATTAGGGCAGCTTCAGGACCCACAATCCCTAACCCCAATTTTGATCCCCATATACCAATTAAAACAATGCAAAAGTAATATCAAACCCAGCGAGTCAAACATTAATATCACAGCAGTGACATTACCACATCAGCAGAGCATATGTCATATTTCAACATGAATCAAAACCCCCTCAACCACAGTAACCAATGTGAAACTATAGTTTAACCTTAGCAGAGTTTCTATTCCCCTTAAACAATTTAAAATCCAAATCATCAACTAATGTCAGCCTTTTCCAAGGAAGGGTGTTCTTACCTCACTCTAAGACCAAGCAGATACCTTCAGAGACCACCAGAGAGACCAGGAGTTGGGTCGAAATGTACAAAGTACAAACCGGTTTTATTGAGGTTTTAACAAAAATAGCGGATTTACAAGAATCCAACAAATAACAAAAGACACCAAGTCAAAATACAAAAGCAACAGGATCACAAGTCAAATGTCCTAAAAAAGCCTTCGAAAAGAGCCCAAGCCCAAGAGCCAAGACCCTCAAGCTCTCAAGCCTCAAACAGCCTCAAAAACTCCCTTGTCTCTTCACACATCATCTTTTAGTCTCTTGCCTCCTCCCTCTCTGCATCAGGTGGTTTCCCCTTTTCTATCTTTGAGGGAGAAGGAGGTCACATATGTTCAACTTTTACTTAATGAACAATTGTTCAAAATGAACAAAAAAATGTCAAGTTAAAATTAAAACAAATAAAGACTTATAGTAATAATATGCAATTTTAACGAGAGGGAATATGAACATTTTTCATGAAAGCAGAACACGTTGTCAATGTCATGTTTAGAATCAAGTTTTTTCTTTAAACATTTCATTTCAAATATGCAAACTTGAAGTTGGTTCAAGTCCTTTGCGTAGGCCGCCTGCATCCTGTGCTTCAGTGTCTTCATACCCGCTGTAACTGCTCTCAAGGTGTCAAAAACCACAAGCGCAACCACAATACATAAAAGTCAAAAGCTAATTCTTGTCAAAGTTTAAAAAGCAAACTTATCTTGAAACAATTGAATATTATATACATATTCATTTTATTTTGAAACATCTGATATTAGTTTGCATAATCAGCAGAACAGAGCTCCACGAGGACGGAAACTGGTTGAATCCGCATATTTCTCATGCGTATAGCCCTCTAAGCTCCACGACGCCGTAAGGGAAACGTAGAAACAGACCCCGCAAACGACAACGGGTCCAAAGGTGGATAGATCTGGGAACTGAGCGCTCTGGGGGGTCCAACGGGGCCGTGGAGTCGCCTATACGGTCATTCGTTTTCATAGCCCCGCCTCTCCCTGCCTCTCCCCCGCGGGTTGCTATCGTGCTCCAGTCGCTACTGACCATGCTACAGTTCTTTGTGCAACATCTACAGGAGCTCCTCCTTGAATTCAGATTATTTATCTTTATCTCGATATGGACATAAACGCGAGTGAAGTCTAATCTGACAGGACGGAGACACGCAGCTCCTGCTGCTGTGATGCAGCGGGAGCAAAACACACACTTCAAGTCAGATCATCACCCTTAGCTATTTTAATTACCTCTCAAACTACCTAAACTTGTTATAAATATGTTCATTTTTACTGTCGGGTCACTCATTACAGGATCAGCTGCTGCATCAGACAGACACTGACGCTGTCAGAAGAGAGGAAAAGAGATGTATTTGATGATTATATATCATTATATCGTCGTTATTCATTTGTTTTAAAGCTCAATAAATAACAATGAAGACCTTTGACCGGCACTTTTATAATTTTGTCCGGAAGATTTAAACTTTAACACACGCTGACCGGCGAACAACTCTGCCCGGTTCTGTCGGCCCCCACCGCGGAGAATACACAGAAGTGCAGCCATGACAACCATTCTTCTTCGCTGCTTTTGTGGAGGAAGTTGCTGCTTTTGTGGAGGAAGTTACAGCGCCACGTACAGGTTCGGCATATGTACTGCAGCTTTTCCAGCGTTTGGATGTAAACGGAGCCGTCTCGTGGAGCTTGACACAATCCGGTGTATATTGCGTGGGGACGGAAGGTTTTTTGCGGTTGCATTTGCGTTACTCCGATGCGTTTTGCCGTATTTGTCCTCGTGGAGCGGGGCCTCAGTGTCTTCATACCCGCTGTAACTGCTCTCAAGGTGTCAAAAACCACAAGCGCAACCACAATACATAAAAGTCAAAAGCTAATTCTTGTCAAAGTTTAAAAAGCAAACTTATCTTGAAACAATTGAATATTATATACATATTCATTTTATTTTGAAACATCTGATATTAGTTTGCATAATCAGCAGAAACAGAAAGAGTTAGTCTTAAAGTGAAACATGATTTCCTCCTGTGGTTTCTTTGACTGCTGTCAGAGTGTGTGTGCATGAGTGGGGTCCACATACACACACCCTCTGGTTTCTAAGCATAAGTGGGGTCCACATACACACACCATCTGGTTTCTAAGCATAAGTGGGGTCTATATATTTCACTGTTCAGATTGTAGGTACCATTGGGGTCACTAACACACACACACACATACACACAGAAACTCACAGTCTCACACAAATACACACACACTCACAAATGTTCAAATATGAAGACACACACACATGCAATCACACGTTCTGACCACACACAGAGAGACCCCCCACATACAATCACACACATACATACAAACAAATACACACACATAATTGGGGTCACTTTACACACTATATTACACACACACACACACACACACACACACACACACACACACACACACACACACACACACACACCACACACACACACACACACACACACACACACACATGGGAGGACGCTCAAACAATATACACAAAAACACACAATGTCACACACATACATACACACACACACACCACACACACACACACACACACTTGAGGACACACACATGCACCCCCCCCCCCTTCTGAAGGTGGTACAGCATGGATCAGATCAGGCAGGATCCTGGAATAAACACAGAGATCATCATCATCAGAAAGAGCAGAGGTCACTGAGTAGAAGCAGCTTCCTGGAGACGTACAGCTACTGACCTGTAGGGGGCGACCACACACACACCATCTGGTTTATAGACATACATTCACAAAGTCTGGGTTTTAGACAGAGGTGGGGTCCATACATTCACAAAGTCTGGGTTATATATATATATTATATATATTCATGCTGTCTTACACACACACACATACACATGCATACAGACACACAAAACACAATCAAACACTCAACACTCACAAATACATACAATACACTCACACACACACACACACACACACACACACACACACACACACACACACACACACACACACACACACACACACACACACACACACACACACACACACACACACACACCACACACACACACACACACACACACACACACACACACACACACACAATACCAGGTCATATTAAAACAGGTACAGGTCAGTTAGTTAACGTCTGCAGTTAGTGATAGGGGAGTGAGGCGTTCAGGTGACAGCAGAAGGTGGGAACTGGCAGCATCCTCTGTGGGTCCTCCTAATGTAATTGTTGCTGTAGAACATGTGTCAGTGTGATGATGGTGCACCATGACTCATTTGAATTGAAGGAGCATATTCTCTAAACTCAACTGTTGCTTTAACTCTGAATATGTGACTTCTCTGTATGAACGTGTTATTCTCAGCTTTAGTAAACTGGTGAAATGACTCCACAGTGAGTTCACTGACGTGTTTCTGAGATGATAGAAAACTCTGTTTACCTTATCTTCTGATTTCTCCTCAGGACTCCAGGCTGAAGGAGAACACAACTCAACAGGTAAAGTGCTCAGTTTATTCACCCTGTTACTCTTTAAGTGATTCAGTCTGTAAACAACCTTTATCATAAAACATGATGTAGTTTAAAGACTTCACCACTAACTGATCCTAGTTTCATCATTTATGATTTTACCATGTTTGTGAAACCAGGATATACTTCAAAGGTAAACAACAAACCATCATCACCTTGTCATCACCACCACTTTTCATGATTATACTTTATAAATACCATCAGATCATCACATTGAAAAGGAATCTAACTTCGATACAACCAACGTTAATATCTAGGCCGTCTCCGATACCGAGCTCCGGTGCTGATAAGGCTCCGGTGAACGGCCGTCCAATCTTTTTAGGACTAAACCCCCCAGAATCTACACGCAAGATCAACGTAATCTGCTTAGGGGGGCGCTTACAGCGTGGCCTCTAACACCAAACTGCCCGTCGTATCCCTATTTTAGGCACTCCAGCCTCGGATGTCCGACCGCTAGGATAGCAAAACGGAGTGTATAGTGTAGTAGGTGTTGGTGGGCTGGTAGAACCCCAGAGCAGTATCTAAACTGCCCCTGGAGGGGAAACCCTGTGTCGTTGGGAGACTCCTTGGTAATTAGGGCAGCTTCAGGACCCACAATCCCTAACCCCCAATTTTGATCCCCTATACCAATTAAAACAATGCAAAAGTAATATCAAACCCAGCCAGAGTCAAACATTAATATCACAGCAGTGACATTACCACATCAGCAGAGCATATGTCATATTTCAACATGAATCAAAACCACATCAACCACAGTAACCAATGTGAAACTATAGTTTAACCTTAGCAGAGTTTCTATTCCCCTTAAACAATTTAAAATCCAAATCATCAACTAATGTCAGCCTTTTCCAAGGAAGGGTGTTCTTACCTCACTCTAAGACCAAGCAGATACCTTCAGAGACCACCAGAGAGACCAGGAGTTGGGTCGAAATGTACAAAGTACAAACCGGTTTTATTGAGGTTTTAACAAAAATAGCGGATTTACAAGAATCCAAAAAATAACAAAAGACACCAAGTCAAAATACAAAAGCAACAGGATCACAAGTCAAATGTCCTAAAAAAGCCTTCTAAAAGAGCCCAAGCCCAAGAGCCAAGACCCTCAAGCTCTCAAGCCTCAAACAGCCTCAAAAACTCCCCTTGTCTCTTCACACATCATCTTTTAGTCTCTTGCCTCCTCCCTCTCTGCATCAGGTGGTTTCCCCTTTTCTATCTTTGAGGGAGAAGGAGGTCACATATGTTCAACTTTTACTTAATCAACAATTGTTCAAAATGAACAAAAAATGTAAAGTTAAAATTAAAACAAATAAAGACTGATAGTAATAATATGCAATTTTAACGAGAGGGAATATGAACATTTTTCATGAAAGCAGAACACGTTGTCAATGTCATGTTTAGAATCAAGTTTTTTCTTTAAGCATTTCATTTCAAATATGCAAACTTGAAGTTGGTTCAAGTCCTTTGCGTAGGCCGCCTGCATCCTGTGCTTCAGTGTCTTCATACCCGCTGTAACCGCTCTCAAGGTGTCACAAACCACCAGCGCAACCACAATACATAAAAGTCAAAAGCAAATTCTTGTCAAAGTTTAAAAAGCAAACTTATCTCGAACAATTGAATATTATCATAATGTCACACAAAAATAAAAGAATATAATGATTAACAATCATGTATATCAGAAAACATAGATATGCACCACTGAGTATATAAGTGGGTTTAAACAACACACAAAGCTAAATGGCTTAAGCATTAGCATAAGTAGTCAAAAACGTATAGTAACATGATGTTAAAAATAAATCTAGATACTCTGCACTTTTAACGGCACAATGTCGGCAGGTCAGGTCCACAGCATTTCTGGGGCCTTCTCTCATCTGTGGCCCGTCTGGTCAGCTGCTGTAAAAGATTAGTTGGTGGCACAGAAGTCCTAGACTTCTTAGCCGGAGGAGGACAGGTAGACCCTTCCCCAAGCTCCCTAGGACTAATGTCACAATAATCTTCTAAATGTTCTGTAACATACCAGCGAGGTGGTTCCCTGTTATCCCCGCGGAGTCTCAATGAGAGACCCATCCTAGATGCTGGCAACAAATGATCAGATAAATCTTCTCTCTGATATAAGCGTCCATCACCAACCACCCACTCAACAGAACGTCTATAAAGGGACTGAAACATTGCAATAGTAAATATCACACATTTTCTTAAAGATATTGTTACATCTACTGGTTTTAAATTCATGACTACCAACCAGAGTTGGATAAACACCAGATACTACAAAAGGAGTTGGTCACAATCTCCAAAGTGAGCAAACTTATTCTAATGACTTTTAGCAGTTAAAAACCTTCTAACATTATTCTACTTATTGAACTGCCCTGATAGGAAGAAACTAATAACACAACTGAACTCTTCTTTCTGCTCAAAATGGATAAATCAATAAAGGAGGAGAGGCAAAAGAGGAGAAATCTCCCTCTAAGCAGTTTTGAATATTTTCTTTATAATTGTTTTCTTAAGCAGCTTTTATGGATAAAGGTTTTTAGCAAAGTTGGGAGAGGAGAAATCATGTTGATCTACCGAAGCCAACCTCTCCATTTCCCCTGAACAACAGGACTCTCCCTCCCTAAATGTCTTCCTTTGTTTAACTCCCTTGTTTTGTTAACCCATGACCCAAAAAGAAACATGTACATTTTAAGATTAGCCTTAGCAGTTTAAGGGCCAGCCAAATCATCTTAAAGGTGAATTTGATCAGGAACTAAAATAATGTTGTGATGTACAGTAGTGCTTGTTGAAGCAGTCCAAATCTGAACAAAACACCTAAAACTATCGCCACAGCTAGAATAATAAGAAAAGCCAAAAGTCCCCACTTAGCTTTATTGAAAGCAAAGAACATTTTTAGCCGTAAATCATTCACAAATGTCTTCTTCATTTGACCAAAACAGAATGCATTGGATCCTATATTGAACTAGCAGACAAAACTGCTCTGAACAGAAAAAGTCCCAGATGGGACTCGCAGGTCCTTCATTTCTCCCCATCTCATGTGCAATGACAGCTAGATATGCTGCCTTATCCTGAGGTGGCCAAGTGCCAACTCTCAGCCTCGGCTGATGCTCCAAAGAGCAGTTTCTGCACAGTAACACTTTGCCTCCCTCTCTTTCCGAGACCAGGCAATCCAGTGGAGGATTCAAAGTCGGCCCATTAGGGAGCCGTGCCATCTTACCATGGCAGTAACAACTCTACCAATTACACATTCACCGGGAACATAAGGTCCCACTCCAAAGGCTCCAGTCTCTCTTCACGAAGGTTTCCTTGCTTGGCCATATTGGCACCCAGTAGGGCTTTCCCCACTAGATGAGATCACAAACCCCATCCCTGGACCAGGGTTACCAGCCCCCCGAATGTATTCGCTAGTGCAGTCTGTGGCAGGGCCATTATTTGTCTTTCTTATCTGTGTGCAGTGTACTTAGGCAAAATGTGTCAAGCTCAACAGTATCTTTTATTTACCTGCACAAACAACAAAATCAGAAAAAAGGCTTTTGTGTTCCTTTTTTCAGTTTTTGTTGAAAATCGTTATGGGATTTTTGGGGGATTTAGTTTCTTGTGTTAAAAGAGAAACACACACGTACACGGACCCATATTGCACATGTTCACCAAAGTGTTCAAATGACAGAGCCACACATAAACATGCTACTAATCTCTACGTTTAGCTTTCGATTGAAATGTTTTTTAGCTCTACTTAATCATATGTTTCATGTTTCAGGTCCTATTAGTTTATAGATGTTCAAGGTTCAAGGTTCAAGGTTCTTTATTGTCAATCTGACATAGCTACAGAGTAATTATGTAGTTGAAAATCTTATGTCACAGGCTTCTCCAACAATGCAACATAATAACATAATAACAATAAGAGCAAGAGCAATACAAAAATAATAATAGTTATAAAATGAAATAAAGTTATGATGTGGAATAGTGCAGTACGAGTCTATATACAAGTTATTGGAATGATATATATTAGGTATTAGATACATACTACTGAGTAGCAGATGAATGTTTGAGTTGTTTCAACAGTTCAATTTTTTAACAGTCTCACTGCCCGCGGGAAGAAACTGTCTCCGAATCTTCTTGTCCTTGCCAGGATGCTGCGGTAACGTCTGCCAGACGGCAACAGAAAGAACAGTTTGTGGCTGGGGTGATGGGGGTCTTTGATAATCCGTAGTGATTTCTTCCTGAGCCGCTGGGAGTAAAGGTCCTCCATGGATGGCAGCTCCGTCCTGGTGATGTGCTGTGCAGTTTTCACCACCCTCTGTAAAGCCTTACGATCGAGGTCGGTGCAGCTGCCGTACCAGGCCGTCATGCTGCCAGTCAGGATACTCTCTATCGTGCACCTGTAGAAGTTGCAGAGTATCCTGGAATCCATTTTGAACCTCCTCAACCTGCGGAGGAAGAAGAGCCGCTGTCGAGCTTTCTTGGTGATGGTGGTGGTGTGAAGAGACCATGTCAGGTCCTCAGTGATGTGGACCCCAAGGAACCTGAAGCTTTTGACTCTCTCCACCGTAGTCCCATTGATGGCGATGGGGGCGTGTCCCTCTCCCTGCTGCTTCCTGTAATCCACAATCAGCTCCTTTGTTTTGCTGATGTTGAGATGGAGGTTGTTATCCTGGCACCAAGATGTCAGGTTTTCGACCTCCTCTCTGTACGCCGTCTCGTCATCGTCTGTGATCTGGCCGATGACGGTCGTGTCATCAGCAAACTTCACGATGGTGTTGGAGCTGTGTGTGGCCACGCAGTCGTGGGTGAACAGGGAGTAGAGGAGAGGGCTGAGCACGCAGCCTTGAGGGGCACCGGTGTTGAGAATCAGGGTGGAGGATGTGATGTTTCCCACCCGCACTGCCTGGGGTCTGCCCGTCAGGAAGTTCAGGATCCAGTCACAGAGGGCGCTGTTGAGCCCGAGGTCTCTGAGCTTGATGGCCAGCTTGGAGGGCACAATGGTATTGAATGCTGAACTGTAGTCAATGAACAGCATTCTCACATATGTGTTCCTGTTCTTCGGGTCCAGGTGTGAGAGGGCAGTGTGGAGGGTGAGGGCTATGGCGTCGTCTGTGGACCTGTTTGCTCTGTAGGCAAACTGCAGGGGGTCCAGAGATTCAGGGAGGGAGGAGGTGATGAATGATTTGACTAACCGCTCAAAGCACTTCATTATGGTGGAGGTGAGTGCTACTGGGCGGTAGTCGTTGGGGCAGGTGATGATTGTCTTTTTGGGGACAGGAACGATGTGGAGTGTTTGAAGCATGTGGGGACTACAGACTGCAGCAGGGACCTGTTGAAGATGTCTGTGAACACCTCTGCCAGCTGAACTGCACACACCCTGAGAACACGGCCAGGGATGCCATCAGGTCCAGGAGCCTTGTGTGGGTTAACCCTTTTAAAGGATTTACACACATCTGCCCTATTTAAAACAAAAGGGCAGTGTAGCTCCTGGTCCCTCTGTACCTCCACAGCCTGGCTGCTCTCAAAGCGTGCAAAAAAACTGTTCAGCTCATCTGGGAGAGATGCGCACGCAGACACTCCCGCAGCACCCCCCGCTGCTCCTTTGTAGTCAGTCATTGTCCTTAGTCCCGCCCACATATTCCTAGTGTTACAGCCTTTGAAGTCAGATTCCACCTTCTCTTTGTACTGTCTCTTTGCATTTTTAATTGCTCTCCGGAGATCATACCTAGACTTCCTGTACTCCTCCAAATCCCGCTCTGTGCGCGATAGTGCGCGCTTTCAGCTTGCCGCGCCATCAGTTTATCCAGGGCTTTTGATTTGGGAATGTCCGTACAGAAACCTTCGGTACCACGTCATCGATGCATTTCCCAATGTAGCAGATGACAGTGTCCGTGTGTGTGTTGATGTTATTGTCCTCAAACACACTCCAATCCGTAGATGCAAAGCAATCCTGCAGTGCTGCATCTGACTCCTCGCTCCATCGCTGTACTGTCTTGTTATCGGTCTGTCCCTTTTAAGTTTCTGCTTGTACGCAGGCAACAACAGTAGTGAGATATGGTCTGATTTGCCGAAGGGAGGGCGAGGGAGAGCCTTATATCCATTCCGGAAAGGGGAATAAACATGGTCCAGTATGTTTCCCCCGCGCGTCGGGAAGTTGATGTGTTGGTAATATTTTGGCAAAACCTTCTTCATGTTGGCGGTGTTGAAATCTCCGGCCACAACGAACGCCGCATCTGGCCGTGAAGTCTCGGTTTTATCAATAATCCCAAACAGCTGATCGAGTGCCGTGTTGTTGTCGGCGAGTGGCTGGGGGGATATACACTGCTGTTATCACAACAGATGTGAATTCCCTCGGCAGATGGAAGGCCCGACATGAGATCATGAGGTGCTCTAGATGTGCGGAACAGTCCGATGAAATAATCTTCACATCTGAGCACCAGTTGTTGTTAGTCATTACACACACACCGCCTCCCTTACTTTTCCCCGAGTTAGCAGTCCGGTCCTGACGAAAAATAGAGAATCCATCAGGGACAATGGCGGAGTCCGGGATAGCGGGGTTGAGCCAAGTCTCAGTGAGAATTAACACGTTTCAGTTCTTAATGTCCCGTTGAAAAGCAATCCGGCTTCTGAGTTCATCTAGCTTATTTTCAATGGATTGAACATTAGCCAGAAGAATACTCGGAAGAGGGGGTCGATTCTCTCGTTTCCTCAGTCTGACCAGCACCCGGCCCGGCACCCGCGTTTGTTCTTCTTGCGTCTCTCAGGTAGAACAGCAACAGGTAGCCATGGTGAATCTCCATTGTTTGTCGGAGGGTTATTTTGTCCACGAAGTTTCGCAATTGGAGAAGTTCCTCTCTGCTATATTGTATGGCAGAGTAGGTGCGGTCGGCTAGCATGTTGCGAACCATGTTAAAAGTAAAACGGCAAAAGTAAAAAATATGTACAAAATACGAAAATGGGCAAAGTTGGAGAGGAGCACAAAGACGATGCGGCCATCTCACCGGCGCATCACAGGGGGAGATGTTATACTTGATTCAAAGAAGTGATACCACAGTGTAGAAATACTGTAACAAGAACAAGTCTGGTATTGAAATGTACTTAGGTCAAAGTATTAAGATCAAATAATGCTTAAAGTACCATCATTAATATGACTCATAGTATGACTATTTTCATAATTAGTGCGAATGCTGTTTACTCTCTCTCTCAGACACAGACTCTCTCTCTCAGACACAGACTCTCTCTGACACAGACTCTCTCTCAGACACAGACTCTCTCTCAGACACAGACACAGACACTCTCTCTCTCTCTCTCGTTTTTGACAGGTGACAAAATTGTCAGATATACTCCTCAATGCATTCTTATGGGACTCAGTGCTGCAGTTGGTTGTCTTTGATCTCTGGACACACACACAGGTGTTATGATTGGGTGTTATGAGTAGGTGCTCAGGAACAGAAACAACACTGACAGACTGGACTTTAACAGACTGTCATGTTATTTTCTGTCCGTTGGAGACTTCATACTACTTACATCTGATATTTAACTCCTTCAGCCTAATTTCAGCTGCAGAAACCATTCAACTATTAACTTATTCAGCTATTTCAGGACATTGAGGCTATCAATGTTGTTGTTTATACCTTTTTTAAACCTTTTCTTTTAAATATTAAGCTTCTTCACTATTTTTCCTACTCTGCAATGCATTTGAGCTGTAACAATTTTGATTCAAATCATTTCACTTTTCTGCATTTCTCTGCTAAGTTCAGCAACACACTGACTTGGTCTCTGTAGTTAAAAGCAGCTACCATTCAGCTAATAACATATTCAACTTTTTCTGCATTTTCAGCTAAATTCAGCCACAAATGTTCACAGTTTACAGCATTCGCACGCATTTTCTGCAGGAAATGCATTTTCTAGTTATTTCAGCCAATACTTTGGCTCTCCATAACTTCAGCTTATTTTCAGCTACAGAAACCATTCAAATATCAAACTATTCAGCCTGTTCAGGAATCGATGGGAAACCTTCAACTTTTTAAAAATATTTTATACTTTTTGAAATATTCAGCTTTTTGTTTTTTTTTAACATTGAAGTCAATGGGAGATGCCTTCAAATCCTCTTTTCCTACACTTTGCGCCAAATGCTACTCCTTCCACATACTTTCAGCTAGACACTTCATTCCAACTTTAAAATGATCACAACACCTTCAGCTATTCAAACTTGACTTTTATCTTTGATATCTTTTACACTTTTTGAGATATTTAACTTTGTTTGGAGCTTGGTAGAGAGGCCTTTTTCAGATATTAACATTAGTGTGGATGGAGCAGCTCGTTAAGTCTAGAGTGCTTTGATCTCAAAACAGAGTGCAGCAGTTCTTCAAATTCTCCCCCAAAAATGTTTTAAACTTGCCATAATTCCCAAACCCTACACTCCTCAATGCATTCTTAATGGGACTCAGTGCTGCAGTTGGTAAATCGTCATAAGTCGTCACCATGGTAACCTTTCATCTCTGGGTTTACACACACAGGTGTTTGTAAACATTCATTCACTACTACTTACATTTAATGTCTTTATTTAACTTAATAACTTTTATTTAACTTAATAACTTTAACAGCTGCAGGAACCATTCAAATATCAAACTATTCAGCCTTTTCAGCACATGATGGGAAACGTTCAACTTTTTCAAAATATGTTATACTTTTTAAAATATTCAGCTTTTTAAAGTCTTTTTTTAACATGGAAGTCATTGCAATGCATTTGAGCTGTAACAATTCACACACTCTCTCTCTCTCTCTCTCTCTCTCTCACAGACAGACAGCCAGACAGACAGACAGACAGACAGACAGACACACACTCTCTCTCTCTCTCTCTCTCTCTCTCTCTCTCTCTCTCTCACACACACCACACACACACACACACACACACACACACACACCACTCCTCTCTCTCACAGACACATCAAGAGAAGAGAGAGGGCGATAGAAGAGTGATAGGGTGATCAAGAGAAGAGAGAGGGTGATCAAGAGGAGAGAGAGAGGGCGATCAAGAGAAGAGAGAGAGAGGGTGATCAAGAGAAGAGAGAGAGGGCGATCAAGAGGAGAGAGAGGGTGATCAAGAGGAGAGAGTGGGCGATCAAGAGGAGTGAGAGAGGGTGATAGAAAAGTGATAGGGTGATCAAGAGAAGAGAGAGGGCGATCAAGAGGAGAGAGAGAGGGCGATCAAGAGAAGAGAGAGAGAGGGTGATCAAGAGAAGAGAAAGAGGTTGATCAAGAGGAGAGAGAGAGGGCGATCAAGAGGAGAGAGAGGGTGATCAAGAGGAGAGAGAGTGGGCGATCAAGAGGAGTGAGAGAGGGTGATAGAAGAGTGATAGGGTGATCAAGAGAAGAGAGAGGGCGATCAAGAGGAGAGAGAGAGGGCGATCAAGAGAAGAGAGAGAGAGGTGATCAAGAGAAGAGAGAGAGGGTGATCAAGAGGAGAGAGAGAGGGCGATCAAGAGGAGAGAGAGGGTGATCAAGAGGAGAGAGAGTGGGCGATCAAGAGGATAGAGAGTGGGCGATCAAGAGGAGAGAGAGAGGGCGATCAAGAGAAGTGAGAGAGGGTGATAGAACAGTAATAGGGTGATCAAGAGAAGCGAGGGCGATCAAGAGGCGAGAGAGAGGGCGATCAAGAGAAGAGAGAGAGAGGGTGATCAAGAGAAGAGAGAGTGGGTGATCAAGAGGAGAGAGAGAGGGCGATCAAGAGGAGAGAGAGGTGATCAAGAGGAGAGAGAGTGGGCGATCAAGAGGAGAGAGAGAGAGGGTGATCAAGAGAAGAGAAAGAGGGTGATCAAGAGGAGAGAGAGAGGGCGATCAAGAGGAGAGAGAGGGCGATCAAGAGGAGAGTGAGATAGGAGTGAGAGAGGGTGATAGAAGAGTGATAGGGTGATCAAGAGAAGAGAGAGGGCGATCAAGAGAAGAGAGAGAGGGTGATCAAGAGAAGAGAGAGAGGGTGATCAAGAGGAGAGAGAGAGGGCAATCAAGAGAGAGAGAGGGTGATAGAACAGAATAGGGTGATCAAGAGAGAGAGAGGGCGATCAAGAGGAGAGAGAGGGCGATCAAGAGAAGAGAGAGAGGGTGATCAGAGAGAGAGAGAGGGTGATCAAGAGGAGAAGGGTGATCAAGAGGAGAGAGAGGGCGATCAAGAGGAGAGAGAGAGGGCGATCAAGAGGAGAGAGAGGGGCGATCAAGAAGAGGAGGAGAGAGAGTGGGCGATCAAGAGAAGTGAGAGAGGGTGATAGAAGAATAGGGTGATCAAGAGAAGAGGAGAGGGCGATCAAGAGAGAGAGAGAGAGGTGATCAAGAGAAGAGAGAGAGGGTGATCAAGAGGAGAGAGAGAGGGTGATCAAGAGGAAGAGAGAGGGCGATCAAGAGGAGAGAGAGAGGGCGATCAAGAGGAGAGAGAGAGGGCGATCAAGAGAGAGAGTGGGCGATCAAGAGGAGAGAGAGGGCGATCAAGAGAAGTGAGAGAGGGTGATAGAACAGTAATAGGGTGATCAAGAGAAGAGAGAGGGCGATCAAGAGGCGAGAGAGAGGGCGATCAAGAGAAGAGAGAGAGGGTGATCAAGAGAGAGAGAGAGGGCGATCAAGAGAGAGAGAGGGTGATCAAGAGGAGAGAGAGGGCGATCAAGAGGAGAGAGAGAGAGGGCGATCAAGAGGAGAGAGAGGGTGATCAAGAGGAGAGAGAGTGGGCGATCAAGAGGAGTGAGAGAGGGTGATAGAAGGGTGATAGGGTGATCAAGAGAAGAGAGAGGGCGATCAAGAGGAGAGAGAGAGGGTGATCAAGAGAAGAGAGAGAGGGTGATCAAGGAGAGAGAGAGGGCGATCAAGAGGAGAGAGAGGTGATCAAGAGGAGAGAGAGTGGGCGATCAAGAGGAGAGAGAGTGGGCGATCAAGAGGAGAGAGAGAGGGCGATCAAAAGAAGTGAGAGAGGGTGATAGAACAGTAATAGGGTGATCAAGAGAAGAGAGAGGGCGATCAAGAGGAGAGAGAGAGGCGATCAAGAGGAGAGAGAGAGGGCGATCAAGAGGAGAGAGAGGGTGATCAAGAGGAGAGAGAGTGGGCGATCAAGAGGAGAGAGAGTGGGCGATCAAGAGGAGAGAGAGTGGGCGATCAAGAGGAGAGAGAGAGGGCGATCAAGAGGAGAGAGAGAGGGCGATCAAGAGAAGAGAGAGATGGCGATCAAGAGAGAGAGAGAGAGGGCGATCAAGAGGAGAGAGAGAGGGCGATCAAGAGAAGAGAGAGAGGGCGAGCAGAGAAGGCGATCAAGAGAAGAGAGAGGGTGATCAAGAGGAGAGAGGGCGATCAAGAGAAGAGAGAGAGGGCGATAGAAGATGAGAGGGTGATCAAGAGAAGAGAGAGAGGGCGATCAAGAAGAGAGAGAGGGGGCGATCAAGAGAAGAGAGAGAGGGTGATCAAGAGAAGAGAGAGGGGGCGATCAAGAGAAGAGAGAGAGGGCGATCAAGAGGAGAGAGAGAAGGCCATCAAGAGAAGAGAGAGGGCAATCAAGAGAAGAGAGAGAGGGTGATAGAAGAGTGAGAGGGTGATCAAGATAAGAGAGAGAGAGGGCGATCAAGAGGAGAGAGAGAGGGCGATCAAGAGAAAAGAGAGGGCGATCAAGAGAAGAGAGAGAGAGGGCGATCAAGAGGAGAGAGAGGGCGATCAAGAGAAGAGAGAGAGAAGAGAGAGAGAGAGCGATCAAGAGAAGAGAGAGAGAAGAGAGAGAGAGCAATCAAGAGAAGAGAGAGAGGGCGATCAAGAGGAGAGAGAGAGGGCGAGAGAGGGCGATCAAGAGAAGAGAGAGAGGGCGATCAAGAGGAGAGAGAGAGGGGGTGATCAAGAGAAGAGAGAGAGGGCGATCAAGAGAAGAGAGAGAGGGTGATAGAAGAGTGAGAGGGAGATCAAGAGAGAGAGAGGGGGCGATCAAGAGAAGAGAGAGAGGGCGATCAAGAGGAGAGAGAGAGGGCCATCAAGAGAGAGAGAGGGCGATCAAGAGAAGAGAGAGAGGGTGATAGAAGAGAGAGAGGGTGATAGAAGAGTGAGAGGGTGATCAAGAAGAGAGAGAGGGCGATGAAGAGAAGAAGAGAGGGCGATGAAGAGAAGAGAGAGGGCGATCAAGAGGAGAGAGAGGGGGCGATCAGAGAAGAGAGAGGGCGATCAAGAGAAGAGAGCGAGGGCGATCAAGAGGAGAGAGAGAGGGCGATCAAAAGAAGAGAGAGGGCGATCAAGAGGAGAGAGAGAGGGCGATCAAGAGAAGAGAGAGAGGGCGATCAAGAGAAGAGAGAGGGCGATCAAGAGGAGAGAGAGAGGGCGATCAAGAGAAGAGAGAGAGGGTGATAGAAGAGTGAGAGGGTGATCAAGAAAAGAGAGAGGGGGCGATCAAGAGAAGAGAGAGGGCGATCAAGAGAGAGAGAGAGAGGGCCATCAAGAGAGAGAGAGGGCGATCAAGAGAAGAGAGAGAGGGTGATAGAAGAGAGAGAGGTGATAGAAGAGTGAGAGGTGATCAAGAGAAGAGAGAGAGGGCGATGAAGAGAGAGAGAGAGAGCGATGAAGAGAAGAGAGAGAGGGCGATCAAGAGGAGAGAGAGGGGCGATCAAGAGAAGAGAGAGGGCGATCAAGAGAAGAGAGCGAGGGCGATCAAGAGGAGAGAGAGAGGGCGATCAAGAGAAGAGAGAGGGCGATCAAGAGGAGAGAGAGAGGGCGATCAAGAGGAGAGAGAGAAGGCCATCAGAGAAGAGAGAGGGCGATCAAGAGAAGAGAGAGAGGGTGATAGAAGAGTGAGAGGGTGATCAAGATAAGAGAGAGAGAGGGCGATCAAGAGAGAGAGAGAGGGTGATCAAGAGAAAAGAGAGGGCGATCAAGAGAAGAGAGAGAGAGGGCGATCAAGAGGAGAGAGAGGGCGATCAAGAGAAGAGAGAGAGAAGAGAGAGAAGAGAGAGAGAGAGCGATCAAGAGAAGAGAGAGAGAGAGAGAGAGCGATCAAGAGAAGAGAGAGAGGGCGATCAAGAGGAGAGAGAGAGGGCGAGAGAGGGCGATCAAGAGAAGAGAGAGAGGGCGATAGAAGAGTGAGAGGGTGATCAAGAGAAGAGAGAGAGGGCGATCAAGAGGAGAGAGAGAGGGGGTGATCAAGAGAAGAGAGAGAGGGCGATCAAGAGAAGAGAGAGAGGGTGATAGAAGAGTGAGAGGGAGATCAAGAGAAGAGAGAGGGGCGATCAAGAGAAGAGAGAGAGGGCGATCAAGAGGAGAGAGAGAGGGCCATCAAGAGAAGAGAGAGGGCGATCAAGAGAAGAGAGAGAGGTGATAGAAGAGAGAGAGGGTGATAGAAGAGTGAGAGGGTGATCAAGAGAAGAGAGAGAGGGCGATGAAGAGAAGAGAGAGAGGGCGATGAAGAGAAGAGAGAGAGGGCGATCAAGAGGAGAGAGAGGGGGCGATCAAGAGAAGAGAGAGGGCGATCAAGAGAAGAGAGCGAGGGCGATCAAGAGGAGAGAGAGAGGGCGATCAAAAGAAGAGAGAGGGCGATCAAGAGGAGAGAGAGAGGGCGATCAAGAGAAGAGAGAGAGGGCGATCAAGAGGAGAGAGAGAGGGCGATCAAGAGGAGAGAGAGAGGGCGATCAAGAGAAGAGAGAGAGGGTGATAGAAGAGTGAGAGGGTGATCAAGAAAAGAGAGAGGGGGCGATCAAGAGAAGAGAAAGAGGGCGATCAAGAGGAGAGAGAGAGGGCCATCAAGAGAAGAGAGAGGGCGATCAAGAGAAGAGAGAGAGGGTGATAGAAGAGAGAGAGGGTGATAGAAGAGTGAGAGGGTGATCAAGAGAAGAGAGAGAGGGCGATGAAGAGAAGAGAGAGAGAGCGATGAAGAGAAGAGAGAGAGGGCGATCAAGAGGAGAGAGAGGGGCGATCAAGAGAAGAGAGAGGGCGATCAAGAGAAGAGAGCGAGGGCGATCAAGAGGAGAGAGAGAGGGCGATCAAGAGAAGAGAGAGGGCGATCAAGAGGAGAGAGAGAGGGCGATCAAGAGAAGAGAGAGGGCGATCAAGAGGAGAGAGAGAGGGCGATCAAGAGGAGAGAGAGAGGGCGATCAAGAGGAGAGAGAGGGCGATCAAGAGGAGAGAGAGAGGGCGATCAAGAGAAGAGAGAGAGGGTGTTCAAGAGGAGAGAGAGAGGCAGATCAAGAGAAGAGAGAGGGGGTGATCAAGAGAAGAGTGAGAGGGTGATCAAGAGAAGAGAGAGAGAGGGCGATCAAGAGGAGAGAGAGAGGGCGATCAAGAGAAGAGAGAGGGCGATCAAGAGAAGAGAGGGCGAGCAAGAGAAGAGAGAGAAGAGAGAGGGCGATCAAGAGGAGAGAGAGAGGCAATCAAGAGGAGAGAGAGAGGGCGATCAAGAGAAGAGAGAGGGCGATCAAGAGGAGAGAGAGAGGGCGATCAAGAGAAGAGAGAGAGGGCGATCAAGAGGAGAGAGAGAGGGCGATCAAGAGAAGAGAGAGAGGGCGATCAAGACGAGAGAGAGAGAGGGCGATCAAGAGAAGAGAGAGAGGGCGATAGAAGAGTGAGAGGGTGATCAAGAGAAGAGAGAGATGGCGATCAAGAGGAGAGAGAGAGGGGGTGATCAAGAGAAGAGAGAGGGCGATCAAGAGAAGAGAGAGAGGGTGATAGAAGAGTGAGAGGGTGATCAAGAGAAGAGAGAGGGGGCGATCAAGAGAAGAGAGAGAGGGCGATCAAGAGGAGAGAGAGAGGGCCATCAAGAGAAGAGAGAGGGCGATCAAGAGAAGAGAGAGAGGGTGATAGAAGAGAGAGAGGGTGATAGAAGAGTGAGAGGGTGATCAAGAGAAGAGAGAGAGGGTGATGAAGAGAAGAGAGAGAGGGCGATGAAGAGAAGAGAGAGAGGGCGATCAAGAGGGAGAGAGAGGGCGATCGAGAGAAGAGAGAGGGCGAGAGGAGAGGCGAGCAAGAGAAGAGAGAGAGGGCAATCAAGAGAAGAGAGAGAGGGTGATCAAGAGAAGAGAGAGAGGGCGATAGAAGATTGAGAGGGTGATCAAGAGAAGAGAGAGGGCGATCAAGATAAGAGAGAGGGCGATCAAGAGAAGAGAGAGTAATGTAACCTCATGTAATGTATAACTCCTATGAAAATGTTCAAAAGTGCTCAAACTTCACATGTGTGCTAACAGTCCAGCCGTGAAGACATCTACGGGACAGTTTTGAGATTTCTTCAAATGCCGTTGCCATGGCAACACAATGCTCACCATGAAACACGGTTTTCTCATAACTTCAGTGAAAATGCTCGAAATGGCCCAAGACTTCACAGGTTTGGTAACGATGCAGCCATCAACACATCTAAGCGTATTATGGGGTGCCGTTGCCATGGCGACAGATAATTCACCATCAAGTTAGTTCAAAAGTTTGTAGTTCAAATATTCTGCTGCTTTCCCAAGCCTTTTTACTTTCTTTGCATCATCTTAATACAAATTCATTCACTACTACTTACATCTGATATTTAACTCCTTCAGCCTATTTTCAGCTGCAGAAAACATTCAACTATTATATTATTCAGCTATTTCAGGACATCAAGGCTATACATGATTTTTTAAACCTTTTCTTTTAAATATTAAGCTTTTTCTGCATTTTGTAGCTAAAAGCGGCTACCATTCAGCTTATAACATATTCAGCTTTTTCTGCATTTTCAGCTAAATTCATTCACAGTTTACAGCATTCGCATGCATTTTCTGCAGGAAATGCATTTTCGAGTGACTTGATATACTTCCAGGCAGGGATGTGCACAGACATGTGGAGGGGCTGTTGCTCTAAACTGGAAAAAGGGCCTCCCCCCGAAAAAAAACATAAGACCTTTTGGAAATTGTAACTTGTTTTTAATGTAAAAGAAACCCAACGATTATTACATCAACTAAATTGAACAGTAATTCACATCTCATAACAAAATAAGCTAAGGACGACTATACTTGCATTCGGTGACTTGATTTTAAAAATGAAAACCAGGGACATTTTTGTTTTGCGGTCCATATCTCATTAAAATATATAATGTTACTAACTATTAAAGAAAGAATGGGGACAATTCAATGTAGTATTCCATAACTTAATAACAGAGATGGTCAAACTAAAGTGGTACATGGCAGAAATCCTACAATGAAGCGGACAGTGAACTGTTCACCCGTGAGAGGGCGATCAAGAAAAGAGAGCGAGCGGCGCGTTGAGGGAGTTTACAGATGAGAAGACACAGAAAGACAGAAGCACAATAACAACAAGTAGGCTATATTTAGGTGTTTTTTTGTAAATAACTGACGGTATCAAGAGGAAGTAAAGTCCCATGGTTTGTCCCCTGGACCCCCTAGAGGAGGTTAGGTCCCCCCCCACTTAAATCATGTTCACATGGATAGGAAACTATACACATTTGCACACATCTTGTGTCCATATCTTCTGTTGTGGTCCTGCCACACCATGCACGTGCATGCATGCCACACCGTGCACTTGCATGCATGCCACACCGTGCACGTGCATGCATGCATGCATGCATGCGTGAGTCATGGTGAGATATCTGGATTAAGAGGTTGCTTTTTCTTTGCACAGCATGAAAGAAAGGCCAAATGAATGGGCTGTGATTTTAGTATTTTTAAGCAGAGGTCAATCATTTGTACGGCCCTCGGAGGATGTTGAAAACATTGAAATGGCCCTTGAGAGGAAAAAGGTTCCCCACCCCTGCTCTACACAGACAGTTCTAACTTGTTTGTTTCCTTTAAAGGGGACCTATCATGCAAAATGCACTTTTGTACGTCTTTTATACATGAATATGTGTCCCAGGTGTTCCAGGGAACTCGCCAAGTGTCAGAAAACACAACCCTCTCTATTTTCCTCCATACCCAAATCTCTAAAAAAAGGGGCTGCAACGGATCTGATAAAAACTGATCCAGATTTGAACACTGCCCTGACGTCAGGACAGTGGCGCTATGGCTATTGGGCCAACTCCACCAATCAGGAGGAGACAGCCACGACCATTGCCGTTCGAAAGCGCTGGAGACGCTGTAGTACATATGCCAGGCCAGTAGATGGTGCTGTTCTCACAGAATCAGCCCTTGCTAAAACAGAGCTATAAATTGTCAAATTGAGCAAAATGAGGCATGGCTAAAATGCATGATCTGTTTGGTATTTTGAAAAACAAAAGTATAAATATGCCTTATATAGGTATGGTCCTACATTATATTATTCAAATACAGCATGATAGGTCCACTTTAAATTACTCACAGTTTGAAGTGTTGCTTGACCTCCGATGGTTTAGATCAGGGGTGTCAAACTCAAGGCCCGGGGGCCAATTCCGGCCCGCGACTTCATTTCATGTGCCCGCAAGAGCTCTGAAAGAATGTAATATGTTTGTTATACGGTTACATGCTGATTTACAGAAGCACGATGTCCATAAACTACATGTCCCACAATGCATCTTAAATTGGACTTTTTCTCAGAATTTGACTTTTTTTCTTCAAAATATGCCTTTTCTCAGAATTTCTTTTAAATTGTTACTTTTTTGTTTTGATTTTGATTTCATAATTTGGCTTTTCTTTTAAATAATTTTGTGACATTCTCACTGAAGAGACTTGCACTTATTTGCCCTTGACGTCTTCTTTCAGACGTAGTTATTTATGAAGTTTTTACCCTATCTGATAATAATCCAATGCAGAGGCAATAAAGTAATATAATACATTATTTTAGAAATATTAAATATTTATATATGTATGTTTATATAGTCTTAAAGTTACAACCGGCCCTTTGAGTGCAACCATAATGTTGATGTGGCCCGCGATGAAATTGAGTTTGACACCCCTGGTTTAGATGATGTTGCGATGTGTTTGCTCAAAATAAAATAACAAACTATTGCACATGCAACAAAGAAAATAGGCCTTTACAATATTCAAAGAAATAGGTTAACAACTGTTCCTCGACGGCGTCTCTCAACAGGTTGCCCATCACTGTGGCTTTAGCGCAGGTGCCGTGGGAAATGTAGTCCTTTATAGTGCGTTGACTACAGACGTCACAATTAGGCCTTTCTTATAAAAGCAAAATACTGGCTCTAACAAGTATTATAAAACGATATACTCCAGTAAAGTAATTCAAACCTGTACTTACAGTACTTGAGTATATGTACTTTATTACTTCCCACCACTGGTTTATAGAGAGCTGGAGTTAATGATCTGATTATCACTCGGAAGTTAATAGTATAAATTATTCATTATTAAAATATGCTAATATCAATGAAGGTACATGACTCTCTTGTTTCTCTCCAGAGCCTGGTGTTAGGCTGGTGGGAGGAGAGAGTCGCTGTGCAGGAGAACTGGAGGTGGAACATCAGGGAGAATGGAGACCAGTGGACTTTAACTCTCCCTGGAACCTGAAGGATGCAGGAGTCGCCTGCAGAGAGCTCGACTGTGGCTCTGCTGTTTCTGTGAGACGGAGAGAGGAGTCCTCACAGAGATCTGTGTGGGACATCAGTCCTCGCTGTGTTTGGTCTGGATCTGCTCTGAGGGAGTGTGTAACATCAGCTTCCTCTTCCTCCTTCCTGACTCTCACCTGCTCAGGTAAGCCCATCAGGGACATTGTTTATGACATCATGTCCTCTGTCTCTTTGTTAGTCACTCTCTCTCTGACAAAGAGACAATCCCTCTCTGCTACCTGGACTGTCACAGACTGAAAGCTCTTTGTAATGTCTTCAAAGCGGTGTCTTTAGACTGCAGTCAGTCAGTCAGTCAGTCAGTCAGTCAGTCAGTCAGTCAGTCAGTCAGTCGTCAGTCAGTCAGTCAGTCAGTCAGTCAGTCAGTCACTCTCTCTCTCTCTCTCTCTCCTCTCTCTCTCTCTCTCTCTCTTCTCTCTCTCTCTCTCTCTCTCTCTCATAGTGGGGGGGAAACAAACAGGATTTTGAAAAGTGGGGGGACATGTCCCCAGTGGAAATTACGCCCAAGTGAAAAATGATTCTCCTCCTGTGGTTTCTTTGACTGCTGTCAGAGTGTGTGTGCATGAGTGGGGTCCACATACACACACCGTCTGGTTTCTAAGCATAAGTGGGGTCCATATTTTACACTGTTCAGATTTTAGGCACCTTTTTTTTTTTTTACTCCTTTATTTATTCAGGTTGTATCCCATTGAGATCATTGACCTCTTTTTCAAGGGAGACCTGCTCAAGTAGGTTCCACATGAAACATTAAAAACATAAACAGAACAACAAAAGGACATCATATAGTAGCATTACAGGGATTACAAATGACATACTATCCACATGCACAGGTACCAACAGCTTCCGATTCAGTAGCATCTAACCGAGCTTTAAAAACATTTAGTGGCAACAGATTGCTCAGTTTCCATTTTAATTGCAGACTATTCCAGGACAGTGGAGCTGCGCATCTAAATGCTATTTTCCCTAAGACAGTCCTAGCAGTTGGCACATTTAATAAAACCACAGCATGCGATCTCAGGCAGTAGCCACTTACAATTCGCCGTGAGATCAGGGAGCAGATGTAGGATGGAAGTTTCCCTAACATGGCTTTATATATAAAAATGTACCAGTGACTGAGCCTCCGTACAGTTAGTGAAGGCAGACCAGCCCTTGCATACAGGGTACAGTGATGAGTTAATGCTTTACAGTTTGTCACAAATCTCAGTGCACTGTGATACGCAGCATCTAACTTGACCAGGCAATTGGCAGGTGCATTCATATAAATCAGATCACCATAGTCCAGCACAGGTAAAAAGGTCACAGTGACTAGCCTTTTTCTGGCCTCGAGCGAGAAACAGGACTTGTTCCTGTAGAAGAAACCTAGTCTAACCCTCAGTTTTTTAAGCAGGATATTGACATGACGTTTAAAAGTGAGACAATCATCAAGCCAGATACCAAGGTATTTGTAACAGGCAACCACTTCAAGTTTTATTCCTTGCGTAGTTAAAATATCTAAAACAGGCTCTGGTGTCTTTTTGGCTTTTGAAAAGAGCATTACCTTGGTTTTATCCACATTTAAAAGAAGCTTTAGTTCAGAGACTGAGTCTGAATAATGTTAAAAGCAGTTTGCAATTCAACAACAGCCTCCTTAATGGAGGGACATGCACAGTACATAACGGTATCGTCCGCATAAAAATGTAAGGTTGCTCCATCGACATTTTCACCTAAACTATTGATGTAGATGGAGAATAAAAGTGGACCTAAAACAGAACCTTGAGGAACACCATTAGTAATGTTTAACCACTCAGAAGACAGCCCATCAAAATGAACACATTGGGACCTTTCAGAGAGGTAGTTCACAAACCACCCCACTGCATGGCTGGATAAGCCAATACTGAGTAGCCTCTGCTTTAAGATGCGATGATCGACGGTATCAAACGCTTTGGAAAGGTCAATAAATAGAGCTGCACAACTCTGCTTATTATCTAAAAACTCGCCACATCATTCACCACTTTCATTGTGGCAGTGATGGTGCTATGTTGTTTTCTGAAGCCTGACTGATGTTTAGACAGGATGTCATTTGTACATAAAAACACCTTTACCTGTTCACTCACTAGGCGTTCAAGAACCTTAGCCAGAACTGACAATTTAGAGATGGGCCTATAATTATTTAAAACAGTTGCCTCCCCTCCTTTCAGCAAAGGCAGGACATACGCTGACTTCCACAGTTTTGGAATTGTGTTTGTGCTGAGGGAGAGGTTAAACAGAGTAGTGAGAGGTGGAGCAATAAAATCTGCAGCTATCTTTAAAAAGAAAGGTTCCACGTTGTCCGGGCCGGCCGGTTTCTTAGGATCTAACTTGGTTAAAGCTTCACGAACAACATCAACAGTAAAAGGAGTAAAACTGAAAGGGTTTTCCAGACCACATTGTTCAGAGTCACCGACTGTGGTGTTCACAGAAGCAGAGTTAGTCACAGAATCAAACATAGAACCGCAGGACACAAAATGCTCATTAAAACAATTTAACATAGTAGCCCTGTCCGATATAGAGCCAGATGCTGTGGTAATGCACGGAGGTAGCTCATTTCGGATCTCACCGGTGGATAGCGATTTTATGGCTTTCCAAAATTTCCTAGGATTATTTAGGTTTTCTGTAGTAACTGACAAATAGTACTTCGACTTAGCACTTTTGACCTGTGAAGTGAAGCTATTTCTTAGTTGCCTAAAACGCAGCCATTCAACCTCTGAGCCTGATTTCCTAGCCTTTGCCCAGGCCTTGTTTCTCTCATGTAGGAGACTGGACAGTTCAGCAGAAAACCAAGGATTGTCTCGTCCCTTTACTCTAAAAGTACGTAGGGGTGCATGTCTATCTATAATTTCCATAAAACCAAGATAAAAATAAGACCATGCAGTTTCAACATCAGCACACAGATCGATTTTTCCCCAATCAAACCCAAACAGATCATGAACAAAACCCTGCTCCACAAAATGTTTTATGTGTCTCTTAATAATAATACGGGGTTTAGCCTTTTGGACCTTAGTGTCCCTAATTGTGGCTACAACACAGTGGTCACTCACATCATTTGCAAATACTCCCACAGATGGGTATTTATAGGGAACATTAGTTAGAATGAGATCAATTAGGGATGATTTATTAGGGGACTTAACGTTAGGGCGAGTAGGACTGTCAACAATCTGAGTAACATTCAGAGAGATACAAAGGTTTTTAAATCCTCTGATACTGCAGTTAACCAGTCCCAGTTAAAATCTCCAAGTAGCACTATTTCCTTGTAGTCTAGTTGTGATATAAGTTTTGCTAGTGAAGACAAGGAGTCCTTGACAGCTGAGGGGGGTCTGTAACCCCACCACCATGACTTGTTGCCCTTTGCCACTTCTATATTTAAGGCTAAAAATTCGAATTGCTTACTGACAGATTTGGAGATCAATGTGGTTACACTGAACTTATTTTAACATAAATGGCAACTCCACCACCTTTATTAGGCCGGTCGGTACGATACACATTATAGCCATTTAAGGATATGTCAGAGGCCAAAATAGTTTTATTTAGCCATGTTTCTGATAACACAATGACATCAGCGTCAGTCGAGCTTGCCCAAATGCGGACAAAATCTAGTTTACCTAACAGACTGCGCACATTCAAGTGGATGAAACCCAACCCAGATCTAGCTTTAAAATCAGCAGGAGTAGCGATCTGACTACTACTACTGGGCGGACCAGGGTTAGGTTGAACATTTCCTGACAGTAATAACAACAAAAAAACAGGCATCTTTTCCTCTTAATCGACACACACACATTGTCATCTACTTTAGAATCACCGGAAAAGTCTGCGAGAGTGTGATTTGAGCTTAAGAAGCAGTCCTGAAGTACCATCATCGCAGGCAAACAAAAAAGACAAACATATTTTGTCGAGCAGATTGTCTGCGACAAGGTGACCGGTAACTGTTTGTGTAACACATCCGACCCTTTGCAGGGGATGCCTACTGCGGGTGGCAGAACAGACCTGAATCCAGTAGGCTTCTCAGATGACTAGAGATCTTCTCATAGTCCAGAACAGTTAACAGGCACAGCAGAATCACGATATGGGCCATCCTCCCAGACCAGCACACAATATCCGGATGTTCCCGGGGCAAAAATCCTCCTCCTCCAGCAGCAAAGGACAGGCGAAAGCAGCAGCGAGGAAGCGCACCGGTCTCTCCGTGGTATCCCCGGGGTAAGAGGTCTCCTCAGCAAGCAGCACACGACACTGGAACACACGACAGGTGGGAGCAGGCCTCCGTAACAGCAGAACCAGGACAGGTGGAGAGCAGGCCCCAGCCGCGGCAGATCCTCCTCCGCACAGCAGCACACGCCCGGTGAAAGCAGGCCCCTAGCCCGAAGCGTGGAGCACTCTACAGGTGGGAGCAGGCCTCCGTAGATCGTAGATGACCTGATTGTGGTTTCAGTAGTGTGTAGGGTGTGAGAGTAATTCACAGATATTGCCCTAATGCTGCCGCTTATTCATGCGACGAACATCGTCGAGAAAGTCTAAAGACAACGTCGTGGCAAATACTACTGTACAGAAAAAGGCACCTAAATCACATCAAAACGTTTTAAAGTAACGAGCATATGGATGCACGGACAAGCGCTGAAAACTTGCATCCGAATCTTCCGGGTGCGCGTAACCGGATGTTCTCGAAGCATGGATACAATGGCGTATGACACTAACACACACATACACACTGAAAGCAAGCCATTCAAAACACACAAACACACACACACACACACACATACACACACACACACACACACACACACACATACACACACACACACACACACACACACACTGAAAGCAAGCCATTCAAACACACAAACACATACACACACATGCAATCACACACACTGACCACACACAGAGACCCCCCCACATACAAGCATACACACATAATCGGGGTCACTTTACACACTATATTACACACACACACACACACTTACACACACACACACATACAAACTGAGGTACCGACTTTTAGATGGTGTCCATATGTACACACAGTCTGGTTTTGGGGTATACATGGGGTCACTTCACGCACTGTCTTACACACACATACACACACACACACACACACACACACACACACACACACACACACATCACACACTCACAATAATAATACATGTTGTATTGAACGTCCCATCAGTGTGTTTATACTCAGTTATATGAATGCATTAATATTTGTGTAGAGCCAACTCAAAGTGTGTGTCCTCTAAGACGTTCTAACACCTCTATTATATCATTCACACTGATCTCTATTGTTGCATCTTTGAATGAGTCTGCATACACAATTGTTCATTATTGTGAATTACGTGTGGTTTCTTTGACTGCTGTCTGAGTGTGTGTGTATGAGTGGGGTCCGCATACACACCGTCTGGTTTTTAAGCATGAGTGGGGTCTATATACACACTGTGTTACACACAAACACACACAAAAAATACACACAAACACACACACAAAAAATACACACAAACACACTCACAAAAACACATGTACATACTCTTACGCACACATATTTACATTGACACACACACACAGAGGTACTGAGGTGGGATCCATATATACACACAGTCTCTTTTTTACGCATCAGTGGGGTCACTTTAAATACACACGTACACACTCACACAAACAAACTCTTACATCAAGTTTTATCACCAAATACTTTGATATTTGTTAAACACAATCACACAAATCACAGAGACACACCAACTTACAGTACATGCACACAAAAAACACACACGCACACACACACACACGCACACACACACCATGGGAGGATGCTCAAACAATATACACACAAACACACAATGTCACACACACACACACACACTTGAGGACAAACACATGCACCCCCCCCCCATTCTGCAGGTGGTACAGCATGGATCAGATCAGGCAGGATCCTGGAGTAAACACAGAGATCATCATCATCAGAAAGAGCAGAGGTCACGGAGTAGAAGCAGCTTCCTGGAGACGTTCAGCTACTGAGCTGTAGGGGGCGACCACACACACACCATCTGGTTTATAGACATACATTCACAAAGTCTGGGTTTTAGACAGATGGGGTCCATACATTCATGCACACACACACACACACACACACACACACACACACACACCACACACACACACACACACACACACACACACACACACACACACACACACACACACACACCACACACACACACACTATACCAGGTCATATTAAAACAGGTACAGGTCAGTTAGTTAACGTCTGCAGTTAGTGATAGGGGAGTGAGGCGTTCAGGTGACAGCAGAAGGTGGGAACTGGCAGCATCTCTTTCCTCTGTGGGTCCTCCTAATGTAATTGTTGCTGTAGAACATGTGTCAGTGTGATGATGGTGCACCATGACTCATTTGAATTGAAGGAGCATATTCTCTAAACTCAACTGTTGCTTTAACTCTGAATATGTGACTTCTCTGTATGAACGTGTTATTCTCAGCTTTAGTAAACTGGTGAAATGACTCCAGAGTGAGTTCACTGACGTGTTTCTGAGATGATAGAAAACTCTGTTTACCTTATCTTCTGATTTCTCCTCAGGACTCCAGGCTGAAGGAGAACAAACCTCAACAGGTAAAGTGCTCAGTTTATTCACCCTGTTACTCTTTAAGTGATTCAAGTCTGTAAACAACCTTTATCATAAAACATGATGTAGTTTAAAGACTTCACCACTAACTGATCCTAGTTTCATCATTTATGATTTTACCATGTTTGTGAAACCAGGATATACTTCAAAGGTAAACAACAAACCATCATCACCTTGTCATCACCACCACTTTTCATGATTATACTTTATAAATACCATCAGATCATCACATTGAAAAGGAATCTAACTTCGATACAACCAACGTTAATATCTAGGCCGTCTCCGATACCGAGCTCCGGTGCTGATAAGGCTCCGGTGAACGGCCGTCCAATCTTTTTAGGACTAAACCCCCCAGAATCTACACGCAAGATCAACGTAATCTGCTTAGGGGGCGCTTACAGCGTGGCCTCTAACACCAAACTGCCCGTCCTATCCCTATTTTAGGCACTCCAGCCACGGATGTCCGACCGCTAGGATAGCAAAACGGAGTGTATGGTGTAGTAGGTGTTGGTGGGCTGGTAGAACCCCAGAGCAGTATCTAAACTGCCCCTGGAGGGGAAACCCCGTGTCGTTGGGAGACTCCTTGGTAATTAGGGCAGCTTCAGGACCCACAATCCCTAACCCCCAATTTTGATCCCCTTATACCAATTAAAACAATGCAAAAGTAATATCAAACCCAGCCAGAGTCAAACATTAATATCACAGCAGTGACATTACCACATCAGCAGAGCATATGTCATATTTCAACATGAATCAAAACCACATCAACCACAGTAACCAACGTGAAACTATAGTTTAACCTTAGCAGAGTTTCTATTCCCCTTAAACAATTTAAAATCCAAATCATCAACTAATGTCAGCCTTTTCCAAGGAAGGGTGTTCTTACATCACTCTAAGACCAAGCAGATACCTTCAGAGACCACCAGAGAGACCAGGAGTTGGGTCGAAATGTACAAAGTACAAACCGGTTTTATTGAGGTTTTAACAAAATAGCGGATTTACAAGAATCCAAAAAATAACAAAAGACACCAAGTCAAATACAAAAGCAACAGGATCACAAGTCAAATGTCCTAAAAAAGCCTTCGAAAGAGCCCAAGCCCAAGAGCCAAGACCCTCAAGCTCTCAAGCCTCAAACAGCCTCAAAAACTCCCCTTGTCTCTTCACACATCATCTTTTAGTCTCTTGCCTCCTCCCTCTCTGCATCAGGTGGTTTCCCCTTTTCTATCTTTGAGGAGAAGGAGGTCACATATGTTCAACTTTTACTTAATGAACAATTGTTCAAAATGAACAAAAAATGTAAAGTTAAATTAAAACAAATAAAGACTGATAGTAATAATATGCAATTTTAACGAGAGGGAATATGAACATTTTTCATGAAAGCAGAACACGTTGTCAATGTCATGTTTAGAATCAAGTTTTTTCTTTAAACATTTCATTTCAAATATGCACACTTGAAGTTGGTTCAAGTCCTTTGCGTAGGCCGCCTGCATCCTGTGCTTCAGTGTCTTCATACCCGCTGTAACTGCTCTCAAGGTGTCAAAAACCACAAGCGCAACCACAATACATAAAAGTCAAAAGCTAATTCTTGTCAAAGTTTAAAAAGCAAACTTATCTCTAAACAATTGAATATTATCATAATGTCACACAAACATAAAAGAATATAATGATTAACAATCATGTATATCAGAAAACATAGATATGCACCACTGAGTATATAAGTGTGTTTAAACAACACAAAGCTAAATGGCTTAAGCATTAGCATAAGTAGTCAAAAATGTATAGTAACATGATGTTTAAAATAAATCTAGATACTCTGCACTTTTAACGGCACAATGTCGGCAGGTCAGGTCCACAGCATTTCTGGGGCCTTCTCTCATCTGTGGCCCGTCTGGTCAGCTGCTGTAAAAGATTAGTTTGGTGGCACAGAAGTCCTAGACTTTCTTAGCCGGAGGAGGACAGGTAGACCCTTCCCCAAGCTCCCTAGGACTAATGTCAAAATAATCTTGGAAATGTTCTGTAACATACCAGCGAGGTGGTTCCCTGTTATCCCCGCGGAGTCTCAATGAGAGACCCGTCCTAGATGCTGGCAACAAATGATCAGATAATCTTCTCTCTGATATAAGCGTCCATCACCAACCACCACTCAACAGAACGTCTATAAAGGGACTGAAACATTGCAATAGTAAATATCACACATTTTCTTAAAGATATTGTTACATCTACTTGGTTTTAAATTCATGACTACCAACCAGGAGTTGGATAAACACCAGATACTACAAAAGGAGTTGGTCACAATCTCCAAAGTGAGCAAACCTATTCTAATGACTTTTAGCAGTTAAAAACCTTCTAACATTATTCTACTTATTGAACTGCTCCCTGATAGGAAGAAACTAATAACACAACTGAACTCTTCTTTCTGCTACAAATGGATAAATCAATAAACAACTCAGCGTTGGCCGATTGATAAGGCCATTTAGCCAGTTTCTAATAAGTAAAATGGGGATAGCTAAGATCAAAGTCACACAATCCCCCATTCTTTAACGACTTTGGGGTAATCAACACTAAATAAAAAAATAGTCCAAATGATTCCATCAGGATCTCTTGTATTGACTGGGATGAAGCATTCTCAGAGGTAACGTTCTGTCTCTCCATTACTTACTGTCACTGTCTCAGGTCCAGAGAGTAGTGAGAGTATGTAAAGGCGGGGGTGCTGATCTCTATCTCGGAGCTGCATGTCAAACCACATCAACATCCGGTGCTTAGCCTGCAGCAAGGAGGAGAGGCAAAAGAGGAGAAATCTCCCTCTCAGCAGTTTTGAAAATGTTCTTTATAATTGTTTTCTTAAGCAGCTTTTATGGATAAAGGTTTTTAGCAAAGTTGGGAGAGGAGGAATCATGTTGATCTACCGAAGCCAACCTCTCCATTTCCCCCTGAACAACAGGACTCTCCCTCCCTAAATGTCTTCCTTTGTTTAACTCCCTTGTTTTGTTAACCCATGACCCAAAAAGAAACATGTACATTTTAAGATTAGCCTTAGCAGTTTAAGGGCCAGCCAAATCATCTTAAAGGTGAATTTGATCAGGAACTAAAATAATGTTGTGATGTACAGTAGTGCTTGTTGAAGCAGTCCAAATCTGAACAAAACACCTAAAACTATCGCGACAGCTAGAATAATAAGAAAAGCCAAAAGTCCCCACTTAGCTTTATTGAAAGCAAAGAACATTTTTAGCCGTAAATCATTCACAAATGTCTTCTTCATTTGACCAAAAACAGAATGCATTGGATCCTATATTGAACTAGCAGACAAAACTGCTCTGAACAGAAAAAGTCCCAGATGGGACTCGCAGGTCCTTCATTTCTCCCCATCTCATGTGCAATGACAGCTAGATATGCTGCCTTATCCTGAGGTGGCCAAGTGCCAACTCTCAGCCTCGGCTGATGCTCCAAAGAGCAGTCTCTGCACAGTAACACTTTGCCTCCCTCTCTTTCCGAGACCAGGCAATCCAGTGGAGGATTCAAAGTCGGCCCATTAGGGAGATCTTACCATGGCAGTAACAACTCTACCAATTACACATTCACCGGGAACATAAGGTACCCACTCCAAAGGCTCCAGTCTCTCTTCATGAAGGTATCCTTGCTTGGCCATATTGGCACCCAGTAGGGCTTTCCCCCTAGATGAGATCACAAACCCTGTCCCTGGACCAGGGTTACCAGCCCCCCGAATGTAGTGCAGTCTGTGGCAGGGCCATTATTTGTCTTTCTTATCTGTGTGCAGTGTACTTAGGCAAAATGTGTCAAGCTCAACAGTATTCTTTTTATTTACCTGCACGACGGTGTCTTCTCCCTCAGTTTTCATAATAATAATACATTTCATTTCTAAGCGCTTTTTCAGCAACACCATTAGTTTCAGGTTTATAAGAGACAGACTAGATTTGTGTGACACCGCGTGATTCTAACAAATCTTGAACATCAAAGTTCTTAAAATGTTTTCCATTATCTATTCTTAATGATTCAATATCTGGAAATTGAATGAACAGTTCTGCCAATCTTGTAGAAAAAGTCTTCCCCGTTGCAACTCTCAGGGGATAAACTATATTAGCACTTGAGCCATTGTCTGCACAAATAAGGAAGTACTTATTTCTTAAAATAGTTCTAGTTGACAGGGGCCCCGCCACATCAGCACTGAAGTGTCTATTGGTGTGTGTGATAATGTGACGCGGGTGAGTTTCCGTCTTTCGAATACTCCTGAACGCGCACACTCGAGACAACTTTTCCTAAAGTGTATCACTGTCTCCCTTGCCTCAGGTATATCAATCCTTTGGCTTTTCATACACATGACCACTCTATCTGCCCCTACATGAGCTAAGTCTTGTGTATTTCCTAATACGTTAAGGTGGTCGGGCGGTGGAACTCTCACTCTCTCTCCTTCCTTCCATTCCCCAGGTATAATAAGACGCAAAGACCCCAGGCTAGCTGGCCGCTCCCTTGCTAACTTATCAACCTCCCTGTTTCCTCTATCGGGTTTCCTAACCTCACTTTCTCTCTAAGAAAACCTTGTTCCTTATCTCTTAGCTTGTATTCCTTTTTCAGGAGCTGAGTATATAAGTGGGTTTAAACAACACAAAGCTAATGGCTTAACAGCATTAGCATAAGTAGTCAAAAATGTATAGTAACATGATGTTTCAAATAAATCTAGATACTCTGCACTTTTAACGGCACAATGTCGGCAGGTCAGGTCCACAGCATTTCCCTTACGCAAAGAAAATATATTTCCCCATATATTAACTGTCAATATATTGCATTATTTTGTTTTCTGATTTACTGGTTAAAAGATTTAATAAAGGAAATCTTGCTGTTGGCTACACCAACTGATACTGATTAATAATCAACATGAAAAACATATTTATTCATATCTACAAAATATATTGAAGATTATAGAATAATATATTGTGTTAATATATTGCAATATATGGGATAATACATCAGTAATTGCCGCTTTCCATATATTGAGTAATATATGTAAATATATATAATATATTGGTTGTGTATATATGTGAACATACATTACTATATATTAACAGTATATGGGGACATGTATGTACTTATATTCAGATTATATGGGGACATGTATGTATATATATTCACAATTATATGGGGACATGTACTATATATATTCACAATTATATGGGGACATGTATGCACTATATATTCAGATTTATAAAAGACCATGTACGTACCATATATTCTGAACATGAGTGCAATATATGTTCACAATGAGGAGAAATGCATGTTCTGATAAAAAAAATCTTTCATTTCATTTCAAACCTTTATTTATGCAGGTGAATCCCATTGAGATCATTGATCTCTTTTTCAAGGGTGACCTGCTGCAAGTAGGTTCCACATGAATACATATAAACATAACAGAAAAACAAAAAAGGACATCATACAGCATATTTACAGTGACTACAGTTTACATAGCTAGTAACATTTACAGGTTCCAACAGTTTCCGATTGGATAGTATCTATCCTTGCTTTAAAAACATTTAGTGGAACCAAATTGCTCAGACTGTTCCAAGTTAGCGGAGCTGCGCATCTAAATGCTATCTTCCCTAAGACAGTCCTAGCAGTTGGCACATTTAATAAAACCACAGCATTCGATCTCAGGCAGTAGCCACTTACAATTCGCCGTGAGATCAGGGAGCAGATGTAGGAAGGAAGTTTCCCTAACATGGCTTTGTATATAAAAATGTACCAGTGACTGAGCCTCCGTACAGTTAGTGAAGGCAAACCTGCCCTTGCATACAGGGTACAGTGATGGGTTAATACTTTACAGTTTGTCACAAATCTCAGTGCACTGTGATAGGCGGCATCTAACTTGACCAGGCAATTGGCAGGTGCATTCATATAGATCAGATCACCATAGTCCAGTACAGGTAAAAAGGTCACAGTGACTAGCCTTTTTCTGGCCTCAAGTGAGAAACAGGACTTGTTCCTGTAGAAAGAAACCTAGCCTAACCCTCAGTTTTTTAAGCAGGTTATTGACATGAAGTTTAAAAGTGAGACAATCATCAAGCCAGATACCAAGGTATTTGTAACAGGTAACCACTTCAAGTTTTATTCCTTGCGTAGTTACAATATCTAAAACAGGCTCTGGTGTCTTTTTAGCTTTTGAAAAGAGCATTACCTTGGTTTTATCAACATTTAAAAGAAGCTTAAGCGCTGAGAGCTGAGTCTGAATAATGAGAAGCTTAATTTGTTTTTTTCTATCAATGTGTAACAGTTATCAAAATACTCATTAAAAGAAGGACAAGGAAAAATAAAAGAAAAGGCCTATAAACAACACATTATGTAATGACTCAAGAACATTTTCATGTAATTATGTAATAAAACCCACATTTTGTAATAATCTGCTGCATTCTGTAACAGCCTGAACGCAATATAAAATAATTCCCTGCATTTTGTAATAAATTATTACATTTTGCAATGGTTATTACAAAATGCGTGAGTTGCCCTTTTAAAAAACTGTAATATTCATTATGTAACCATAACCAAACTGTAAATATATCCCAAAATTGATGTTGATATACATGTTGGCTAATGAATATGGTAACACTTGATCTAGTTTTGGCCAATGAAAGATATTCTACTGAAATATTTTTAAATTATGAGTAAGGATGATTCATGGTTGAATAAATAAACAGTTGTAATGTTATTGTTTGCAACTCATTTTGTAATAACCACAGCAATATGTAATAATATATTTCAAAATGTGGCGACATGTATTACATATTTGCATTGAACTTGTTTACTACATAATGGGCAAATTATTACAAAAGGAGGTGTTATTACATAATGAAGGGAAAATGTATTACATTTTGTATAGGTATAGTTAATAAATGATGCATTGTTATTTCATACAGGGCCAAAAAGAGCAGTCTGTTATCCTATTTAACAATCTTGTTTTTGTTTCACCTGGAGACAACTTTAAACATGAGCTGATCACTCATTAAAACAAGGTCCGGAACAGGGCCAAAAAAACAGTCTTGTACCCTATTTATCGTCAATCTTGTTTTTTTCGTGCCTTAACTCACAAATTCTTGTGTTAATGGATGTTCTTATATCTGATGTCTTGGTCCCTGGATGGTGGTTTACTACAGCATCTGTGGAACAGAACAATTACAAATAATTAGAAGTTCACAAAAGACAGCAGGAATTATAACAATATCCATAATATCTATATTAAAGCATGGGCTGGCTTGGTGAATAATGTGGGAATACAAATAGTGGAAGAATAGGCTTTGTACATTTTCGTCTGAGTGTGGCGCTACTGGTTGGTATATTTTATGGAATTTGGACCAAGCATCTGCATCTGTAACAGTTCTGTTTAAAACTTTTTAAATGTAATTGCATTCATCTTTAAAGGTGGGGTAGGTAAGTTTGAGAAACCGGCTCGAGATACACTTTTTGTTATATTCCATGGAATGCTCTTAACATCCCGATAGCAATGAATATCTTAAGTGCTTTGACAAAAAATCCATAAAAAAATACATCTGTGGAAGCCGTGGTACTGTAAAAAGCACGACCAATCATTTTAGCCGGCCCGGCTGAAATGACTGGATGGCCTACCTGCCTGTCAGCCTTCCATCTGTGCACAAACTTATCTCGTGCCCTCATTGGTCATGTGCGCGTTTGTGTGTGTTGGAGGAGGGGCTCTGTAAGGAAGTGCCAGATTTTTTCCGGCTGTGTATTTTCAAATTCTAGCGCACTCAAGCTGGTTTCTCCAAAATTACCTACCCCACCTTTAAAAGACTACTTTTATTGAATGAGAGTTTTACCTAGCACAATGAGCCTGGGGTGGTGGGAAGGGAGAACTGGGCCTCGGCATCGGCAGGAGTTGTAGTCGCCTATGAGTATTAGAATTCAGATTAACAAAGGCAAAGAAAAACCTGAAATATGTACTGACACAAAGCTACAACCCTCGATTTTGTAAGTAGTAGTAGTAAATACATACGTATATACAATATACAACAATACGCATAGTGCAATTAGCAGTACCAGTAATAAAATAACTGAATAAATAGTAGTAGAACCTTTATTTAGCCAGGAAAATCAATTAAGAACAAATTCTTATTACAATGATGACCTTACAAAAAAAAAAAAGACAGACTCCGGGCACTACAGAACCCAGGAGACAACACAATGACACAGAGCAGAGATGATAGGCATAGCAGTTAAACATATACAGGGATGCAAACTTGTCACCTTTCGGCGAAATTCGCCGTTTTGAATCCAAAATAGGTCGTTTGTGATTCATGTAGATCTGCAATAAAAATATTTTTGGGGTATGGGGGGGGTCTTGGACCCGGAGTAATCTGCGGCCGCGAGCTGTTATGTGCCATCATGACACGCATGGTGTTCTTTTTTATATATTATAATGAAGCGCGAGCTGTGTGCTTGAGTCTTCCTGCCTGTCGGCTCTGCTCATGGATGTATAATAAGGCTCTGCTGTTCCGGGATGAGGGTCTAGCTTCAGCAGCTACATTACCTAGGCTACGGTGCGTTCGTTAATATTAACTGTGCGGTCCGGAGTCACTGTGGCTCAGACTGGACCGCTGGTGAACAGCTGTTAGAACGGGCCTGTCGGAGCGGCAGAGCGTGATGTGCACTGAAAGTTTTTCTGTCGCAATATTATTTAAGGAATCGTTGAGCTAGCTAACTAGCATACATTGTCACTATCTGCTAACGTTAGCTTTAGCCTTCGTTTTCAAATAGCTTTTTTCATAGGCTATAAACGGAGGTGGTATAAGTATATATCTTGTACTTGAGTAAAAATAGAAGCACTCAGATCTTGTACTTGAGTAAAAGTAGAAGCACTCAGATCTTGTACTTGAGTAAAAGTAGAAGCACTCAGATCTTGTACTAGAGTAAAAGTAGAAGTACTCAGATTTTGTACTTGAGTAAAAGTACCAGAGTGTAAGAATACTCTGTTACAGTAAAAGTCCTGCATTCAAAATGTTCCTCAAAAGTAGTGATTGTGCAGATTGGTCCATTTCAGAATAATATATATGATATGTTTTATAATGATTGATCATGAAAGTGTTCTCAAAGCTGGTAAAGGTGCAGCTAGTTTGAATGACTTTGTATACTGCAGGGTAGCTTGTGAATTTACTCCAGGTGGAACTAAAGTCTGATTTCACAAAAAAGTACACCATTTACCTCTGAACTGTAGAGGAGAAGAAGAACAAAGTAGCAAAACATTGAAATACTTAAATAAAGTACAAGTATCTCAAAATTGTACCCAAGTATAGTACTTGAGTTTATGAACTTAGTTACTTTACACCACTGGCTATAAAGATAGAAAGACTAAGCCTTGCACAGAGGCATGAAAATACATTTTCGAAATGCTCAACAGTGCTGCCAAAATTATAAACTGACTGCTACACAATTAAAATAAATGCTTTTATACATTTCTACTAGATGTGACTCTTTGGCGTTTCTGTTATTAACACTGCTGCTTTAGTTGTTCTGACTGCTAAAATCCTCTGTTATTCCTAATTTTAAAGCTGATATTCCGTGGGGTCGGGGGGCTCGGATCCTTGTCACCTTTTTCATACCTGATGAGTTTGCATCCCTGATATAAAATCTCTAAAACAATATTGCTGTGGTTCAATCTGTCATTAAAATAATATAGAACATTCATCCATTCAATCATTCATTCCTTCATGGCAAGGATAACTAAGCTGAATAGTGAATAAAGTGATATGTGAAAAGTAAAATTACAGTGAAATTAAATGACAGTGCGTTCCTCACCACTGCGATCTGGCTCCTCTGTCCTCGTGCTTTTGGGTCTGATTCCTCACTACTGATGTCTGCCTCTCTGCATGGGCCCTCTCTCCTTATTTATTCTGCCTCAGTCACTACTGCTATCTGGCTCCTCTGTCCTCTTGACTTGTGGTTCTGCAGGCTTAGTTCGACCTATGCATTTCAACAATGCTCCTGTAAAATATATAGATATATAGTATTATGGGTCAACATTAAAATAACATACACTGGAGAGCAAAATGTGAAATTCCATTGACTGTAGGCTACATATTATCCACACAATTGTCAGCAGGGGCAATAACAACTAAAATGTGAACTAACTTGAATGCATTAGTCCACAACACATAGCCTAACTAATGTTAGCCTACATAGTTAACATCAGAACACATAGACTAATGTTCACAAAGCTGCGGACCGGTTATACACTTATACACGAGGGAACTAACATAGCTAATTTAACTAACGTTAGCTAATGTAGCTGTTGTAGTGCCGAGAGACGGGACATACGGATTAAGCAACTAGACTACTTGTAGTGTACATGCAGAATTATTTCAATTTAAAATAGTTTTAAATGCTCACACACATACCTGACTCTCGTGCTGTGTTTTCCTCTCGTTTATTTTTAATTTTCCGTTTCGAAGCACCTGATGAATGCTTTCTCTTTGACACTCAGCGACAGAATCAACAGACAGAGGCAGCAACGCAGATTTGAATCTGCCAATCAGATCAATCTATTGCTGGAGAGGGGGGGGGCCTCCCCGAAATCTGTGAGATTGATTGGTGATGATCACTGGCACGTAATGTGTCCAATGAGAACGTTAACACGTTTTAGAGAGTTATGTTTAGCGAAGACGGAGGTCAGCCACTGTCAGCCGGAAGTGGAGCATTCGAATACTGTTTGGGCTGTCTGCCGTGGATGGGTTGCATTCCACTCCAAATAGCCGGTCGGCCGTAATATATGCATATATATATATGCGTGCATATATGCATATATATATGCGTGCATATATGCATATATATATATATATATATATATATATATATGTGAATATATATGCATATTTATATATATGCCTATATATATATATATATGCGTGCATATATGCATATATATATGCGTGCATATATGTGTGTGTCTGTATATATTTATAAACTGTATATTATTTTCCATCATTCAATGGACAATTTGTACTTTTTTAATATATAGGCTACCATCAAACATATGTTCATATATAAAGTGGGTAACTATGCAAAACGAAGTGAGATAACTGTTTATGAATATCTGTTCAATTTTATGTAAACTTATGTAACTAAAATGATAAATGAGTGTTTCAATAAAAAAACGGAGTCTCAGTGAGAGACCCGTCCTAGATGCTGGCAACAAATGATCAGATAAATCTTCTCTCTGATATAAGCGTCCATCACCAACCAACCACTCAACAGAACGTCTATAAAGGGACTGAAACATTGCAATAGTAAATATTACACATTTTCTTAAAGATATTGTTACATCTACTTGGTTTTAAATTCATGACTACCAACCAGGAGTTGGATAAACATCAGATACTACAAAAGGAGTTGGTCACAATCTCCAAAGTGAGCAAACCTATTCTAATGACTTTTAGCAGTTAAAAACCTTCTAACATTATTCTACTTATTGAACTGCTCCCTGATAGGAAGAAACTAATAACACAACTGAACTCTTCTTTCTGCTACAAATGGATAAATCAATAAACAACTCAGCGTTGGCCGATTGATAAGGCCATTTTGCCAGTTTCTAATAAGTAAAATGGGGATAGCTAAGATCAAAGTCACAAATCCCCCATTCTTTAACGACTTTGGGGTAATCAAAACTAAATCAAAAAATGGTCCAAATAATTCCAATCAGGATCTCTTGTATTGACTAGGATGAAGCATTCTCAGAGGTAACGTTCTGTCTCTCCATTACTTACTGTCACTGTCTCAGGTCCAGAGAGTAGTGAGAGTATGTAAAGGCGGGGGTGCTGATCTCTATCTCGGAGCTGCATGTCAAACCACATCAACATCCGGTGCTTAGCCTGCAGCAAGGAGGAGAGGCAAAGAGGAGAAATCTCCCTCTCAGCAGTTTTGAACATTTTCTTTATAATTGTTTTCTTAAGCAGCTTTTATGGATAAAGGTTTTTAGCAAAGTTGGGAGAGGAGAAATCATGTTGATCTACCGAAGCCAACCTCTCCATTTCCCCTGAACAACAGGACTCTCCCTCCCTAAATGTCTTCCTTTGTTTAACTCCCTTGTTTTGTTAACCCATGACCCAAAAAGAAACATGTACATTTTAAGATTAGCCTTAGCAGTTTAAGGGCCAGCCAAATCATCTTAAAGGTGAATTTGATCAGGAACTAAAATAATGTTGTGATGTACAGTAGTGCTTGTTGAAGCAGTCCAAATCTGAACAAACACCTAAAACTATCGCCACAGCTAGAATAATAAGAAAGCCAAACGTCCCCACTTAGCTTTATTGAAAGCAAAGAACATTTTTAGCCGTAAATCATTCACAAATGTCTTCTTCATTTGACCAAAAACAGAATGCATTGGATCCTATATTGAACTAGCAGACAAAACTGCTCTGAACAGAAAAAGTCCCAGATGGGACTCGCAGGTCCTTCATTTCTCCCCATCTCACGTGCAATGACAGCTAGATATGCTGCCTTATCCTGAGGTGGCCAAGTGCCAACTCTCAGCCTCGGCTGATGCTCCAAAGAGCAGTTTCTGCACAGTAACACTTTGCCTCCCTCTCTTTCCGAGACCAGGCAATCCAGTGGAGGATTCAAAGTCGGCCCATTAGGGAGCCATGCCATCTTACCATGGCAGTAACAACTCTACCAATTACACATTCACCGGGAACATAAGGTCCCCACTCCAAAGGCTCCAGTCTCTCTTCACGAAGGTATCCTTGCTTGGCCATATTGGCACCCAGTAGGGCTTTCCCCACTAGATGAGATCACAAACCCCGTCCCTGGACCAGGGTTACCAGCCCCCCGAATGTATTCGCTAGTGCAGTCTGTGGCAGGGCCATTATTTGTCTTTCTTATCTGTGTGCAGTGTACTTAGGCAAAATGTGTCAAGCTCAACAGTATTCTTTTTATTTACCTGCACAAACAACAAAATCAGAAAAAGGCTTTTGTGTTCCTTTTTTCAGTTTTTGTTGAAAATCTTTATGGGATTTTTGGGGGATTTAGTTTCTTGTGTTAAAAGAGAAACACACACGTACACGGACCCATATTGCACATGTTCACCAAAGGGTTCAAATGACAGAGCCACACATAAACATGCTACTAATCTCTACGTTTAGCTTTCTGATTGAAATGTTTTTTAGCTCTACTTAATCATATGTTTCATGTTTCAGGTCCTATTAGTTTATAGATGTGGGGGAGATGTTATACTTGATTCAAAGAAGTGATACCACAGTGTAGAAATACTGTAACAAGAACAAGTCTGGTATTGAAATGTACTTAGGTCAAAGTATTAGGATCAAATAATGCTTAAAGTACCATCATTAATATGACTCATAGTACGACTATTTTCATAATGATATATTATAGTCTGGATTCTAATCAATGATCCATTCATGTGAACATCATTTTGAATTTAGCAGCTGGTAAAGGTGGAGATAACTTGAATGACTTGTTATACTTCCAGGCAGGGACGTGCACAGACATTTGGAGGGGCTATTGCTCTAAACTGGAAAAAGGGCCTCCCCCCGAAAAAAACATAAGACCTTTTGAAAATTGTAACTTGTTTTTAATGTAAAAGAAACCAAACGATTATTACATCAACTAAATTGAACAGTAATTCACATCTCATAAGAAAATAAGCTAAGGCGACTATACTTGCATTCGGTGACTTGATTTTAAAATGAAAACCAGGGACATTTTTTGTTTTGCGGTCCATATTTCATTCAAATATCTAATGTACTAACTATTAAAGAAAGAATGGGGACAATTCAATGTAGTATTCCATAACTTAATAACAGAGATGGTCAAACTAAAGTGGTACATGGCAGAAATCCTACAATGAAGCGGGACAGTGAACTGTTCACCCGTGAGAGGGCGATCAAGAAAAGAGAGCGAGCGGCGCGTTGAGGGAGTTTACAGATGAGAAGACACAGAAAGACAGAAGCACAATAACAACAAGTAGGCTATATTTAGGTGTTTCTTTGTAAATAACCCACGGTATCAAGAGGAAGTAAAGTCCCCTGGTTTGTCCCCCTGGACCCCCCTAGAGGAGGTTAGGTCCCCCCCCCTTAAATCATGTTCACATGGATAGGAAACTAAACACATTTGCACACATCTTGTGTCCATATCTTTCTGTTGTGGTGGTCCTACCACACCGTGCACGTGCATGCATGCCACACCGTGCACGTGCATGCATGCCACACCGTGCACGTGCATGCATGCCACACCGTGCACGTGCATGCATGCGTGAGTCATGGTGAGATATCTGGATTAAGAGGTTGCTTTTTCTTTGCACAGCATGAAAGAAAGGCCAAATGAATGGGCTGTGATTTGAGTCTTTTGAAGCAGAGGTCAATCATTGGTACGGCCCTCGGAGGATGTTGAAAACATGGAAATGGCCCTTGAGAGGAAAAAGGTTCCCCACCCCTGCTCTACACAGACAGTTCTAACTCGTTGCTTTCCTTTAAATGACTCACAGTTTGAAGTGTTGCTTGGCCTCAGTATTATAAAACGATATACTCCAGTAAAGTCATTCAAACCTGTACTTACAGTACTTGAGTATATGTAATTTATTACTTCCCACCACTGGTTTATAGAGAGCTGGAGTTAATGATCTGATTATCACTCGGAAGTATTAATAGTATAAATTATTCATTATTAAAATATGCTAATATCAATGAAGGACACGACTCTCTTGTTTCTCTCCAGAGCCTGGTGTTCAGCTGGTGGGAGGAGAGAGTCGCTGTGCAGGAGAACTGGAGGTGAACCATGAGGGAGAATGGAGACCAGTGGAGGGCTTTAACTCTCCCTGGACCCTGAAGACAGCAGGAGTCGCCTGCAGAGAGCTCGACTGTGGCTCTGCTGTTTCTGTGGGAGAGAGAGAGGAGTCCTCACTGAGATCTGTGTGGAGGATCGACTCTCTCTGTGTTCAGTCTGGATCTGCTCTGAGGGAGTGTGCAGTATCACGTTCCTCTCTCTCCTTCCTGACTCTCACCTGCTCAGGTAAGCCCATCAGGGACATTGTTTATGACATCATGTCCTCTGTCTCTTTGTTAGTCAGTCTCTCTCTCTGACAAAGAGACAATCCCTCTCTGCTACCTGGACTGTCACAGACTGAAAGCTCTTTGGAATGTCTTCAAAGCGGTGTCTTCAGACTGAGAGGAGGTTTTCACAGAGACTCTCTCTCTCTCTCTCTCTCTCTCTCTCTCTCTCTCTCTCTCTCTCTCTCTGTCTCTCTCTCTCTCTCTCTCTCTCTCTCTCTCCCCACCTCTCTCTCTCTCCCCATCTCTCTCTCTCTCTCTCTCTCTCTCTCTCTCTCTGTCTCTCTCTCTCTCCCCCTCTCTCTCTCTCTCTCTCTCTCTCTCTCTCTCTCTCTCTCTCTCTCTCTCTCTCTCTCTCTCTCTCTCTCTCCTCCCCATATCTCTCTCTCTCTCTCTCTCTCTGTCTCTGTCTCTGTCTCTCTCGCTCGCCCTCTCTCTCTCTCTCTCTCTCTCTCTCTCTCTCTCTCTCTCTCCCCCACCTCTCTCTCTCTCTCTCCCCATATCTCTCTCTCTCTCTCTCTCTCTCTCTCTCTCTGTCTCTCTCTCTCTCTCTCTCTCTCTCTCTCTCTCTCTCCTCTCTCTCTCTCTCTCTCTCTCTCTCTCTCAATTCAATTCAATTCAATAAGCTTTATTGGCATGAATGTCAGGTGAACAATATTGCCAAAGCGTCAAGGATAATACAATTCAATAAAATTGATAAAAATACAAATACAATTCATTCATTAAACAATTTACAACAATATATTATTACAAAACCTCAAGTATCAAATGTAAAAAGAAAGAAAGAAAAGAGACCCATGAAGTAGAGGAGTAATCAGAGTGAGCTGTGAGGAACAGCTGTTATGTGTTGTTGCTGTCTCTTAGGCTGTGACATGCGCTCACAATATTTCGCTGCTTCTATGCTGCTGGCACTATTTTCTCCAAGTACATGTTGCATTTTATTCTGCTCAGACAGTGACTCAAATCTTGGAGTTTACATGTTATCTTTGTAAAGAACTTTGTTCTAATGTCTTGGTATGTTTGACAGTGCAGCAGGAAGTGTTGTTCTGTCTCCACCTGTCTCTGTGGACAGAGCTGACACAGCCTCTCTTCTCTAGGCAGCCAGGTCTGCCTGTGTCGGCCAGTCTCTACGGCCAGGCTGTGGTCACTGAGTCTGTACATTGTTAATGTCTTCTCAGTTTGGGATCAGTCACGGCGGTCAGATAGTTTGCCACCGTGTACTGTCTGTTTAGAGCCAAATAGCATTGAAGTTTGTTTTGGGTTTCGTGGTACATGTCCAATAGTTGATGTAATTTATTTTCTTTTGCTTTAGCTATGATTTGGTTGGGCCAGATTGTGTGAGGGCTGTCCTGAGGCCTTGTCCTGTTAGAGGAGGTGAGCCTCAGCACCAGCTGGTTGAGGAGACTCCTCTCTATGTTCTCCTCTTGGCAATGGAGGGCTTTGTAATGGTAGGAGTTGGGATCACTGGTTTTTAGGTGGTTGTAGAATTTGACTGCTCTTTTTTGTATCCTAATTAAAAGGGGGAATTGGCCTAGCTCAGCTCGGCATCCATTGTTGGGGGTGTTCCTGTGGACTCTCAGGATGCTCTTGCATATCTCCGCATGTAGGGTTTCTATTGGGTGTTTGTCCCATTTATCAAAGTCTTGATTTCCAAGGGACCCCACACTTCGCTACCATACAGTATGATTGGTTCTATTATTGAATTGAATATTTTGAGCCAGATTCTAACAGGTATATCTATATTTGAAGACTTTTTGATAGCATAGAAAGCCTTTCTTCCTTTGTCTCTGAGATCATTAATGGCCAGATTGAAATTTCCTGTTGAAGTAATTTTGAGTCCCAAATATGTGTAGCTGTGTGTGTGTTCTATGTCAGTGGAGCCCAGTAAGAAGCGGTGTGGGTTCCCTGACCCCTGGGTCTTTTCTGGAAGACCATAATCCTGGTCTTTTCCAGATTAACTGTCAGGGCCCAGGTCTGACAGAAGCTTTGCAGATGATCCATTTGCTGTTGTAATGCCTCCTTAGATGGAGCTAGCAATATTAGATCATCTGCAAACAGGAGGCATTTAATTTGTGTGTCAGAGAGGGTGAGTCCAGGGATATCGGATTGTTCTAATGATTTAGCCAATTGATCAATATAAATATTAAATAGGGTGGGGCTGAGACTGCAGCCCTGTTTCACCCCTCTACTTTGGGGGAAGAAATCTGTTTCCATATTGCCAATTTTCACAGCACATTTATTATTTGTATACATTGTTTTAATGATATCATATGTTTTCCCCCCTACACCGTTTTCAATCAACTTCAGGAACAGACCGTTATGCCAAATTGAGTCGAATGCTTTTTTGAAATCTACAAAACAAGAGAAAATCTTCTTATTTTGGTGGACATGTTTATGAATGAGGGTGTGGAGGGTATATATATGGTCTGTAGTCCGATGTGTGGTGTAAATCCAATCTGACTCTTGCTCAGGACATTATGTTCACTGAGGAAGTCTTGCAGTCGGCTGTTTAGGATGCTGCAGAATAACTTCCCCAGGTTGCTGCTGACACATATGCCTCGGTAATTGTTTGGGTCAAATTTATTTCCATTTTTAAATATTGGTGTGATGATTCCTTTGCTCCAGATGTCAGGGAAATGTCCAATGCTCAGAACCAGGTTGAATAGTTTCAACATGGCAGTGTTGAACTTATGGCTGCTAAATTTCAGCATTTCATTTAAAATGCCATCAGGACCGCTGGCCTTCCTTGGTTGAAGGGCCTGGGTTTTAGCCAGGAGCTCTTCCTCAGTAATGTTATAGTCTAAAGGGTTCTGGTTGTCTTTAACGACTGATTCTAGAATGTGTAGTTTGTTGAGGAGATCATTTTGGGCCGAATTCAGTGTAACGCTACTATACAGGTTTTCAAAGTGTGTTTTCCAAATGTCCCCATTTTGAATAGCCAGTTCTTCCTTGTGTGGTTTGCTGAAAGAGTGCCATTTCTTCCAGAAATGATTTGAGTCAATGGACTCTTCAATGATTTCAAGTTGGTGCTGCGCATGTTGCTCCCTTTTAGTTCTGAGTGTTCTTCTGTATAGTTTCAGTGTTTCCCAATATTGGAGGCGAGCTCAGGATTGTCAGGTTGTCTGTGTTTTTGATTTGATAAACTTCTGAGGGTTTTTCTCAGATGTCTGCAGTCTGTATCAAACCACTTTTCATTGGCTGACTTTTTTGATTTATGATATTGTGGTTTTTTCAGATTGGATAAATCTGCCACATTGTCAAAGATGCTGTTAATGTCCCATACAGCCTGATTCAGGCCATCATTACTGTGGGGATATGGGGTGGATAGAAAATGGTCTAATTGGGATTGAATTGTCTGATTGCTTTCTGGTAGTCGTCCTTGCTATTGTTTGTCCATCTATAAGGTTGTTTTGTATAGTTCAGTTTACTGGGTTCTGCTGCGTGAGGGTCTGTTACTGTCTTTTTAATGTAGAGTGTAATTTTACTATGATCAGATAAGGGTGTTAGGGGGCTGACTGTGAATGCCCTCAGACAGAAGGGGTCGAGGTCTGTGATGCTATAATCTACTGAGCTATTGCCAAGAAGAGAGCTGTGTGTGTAGTGACCAAAGGAGTCCCCTCGAAGCCGACCGTTAACAATGTACAGGCCCTGTGTTCGGCACAGCTGCAGTAGTTGCTGCCCGCTTTTGTTGACAGTTTTGTCAAAGTTGTTCCTGTGGGGATGTGAAGGGAGGGGAATGCTGATTTGGCCAGGTATATGTTTGTCTCCCTGTGGGCTAATAGAATCTGGTTCTATACCTGTCCTGGCATTAAGGTCCCCACAGATCAGTACACTTCCCTGGGCCTGGTACTGATTGATCTCATCTTCAAGAATGGAGAAACTATTTTCACTATAATAAGGTGATTCTGATGGGGGGATATATGCTGTACACATGAATATGTCTTTATCCATGGCGACCACCTCTCTTTTTATTTTGAGCCAAATAGAAAATTCGCCTTTTTTGATTAATTCTATTGAGTGTACAAGTGTGTCCTTGTACCAAATCAGCATTCCTCCTGAATCCCTGCCCTGGGTTACTCCTTTGAGTTTGGTGGAGGGAACACTATCTCTCTATAGCCTAAGGGACAACCAGTGGAAATGTCTCCTCTACTCCAGGTCTCCTGTAAAACAATCACATCTGCATCTCCTAACTCTTTGGTGAAGTCTGGGGTCCTGCTCTTAAGGCCAAAAGCAGAGGACCTCAGACCCTGGACATTCCAACATGAAATAATAAATGATTTAGATTGCATTTAACTTAAAACAGAGAAAGATTCAGAGCATTCAACATTAAAATGAGATAAACTCCCAAATCTCTGGTTGTCAATAAATAGGTTAATTTAAGAACACATTAGATATATGGGATTTCAATATACAATAGATTTAACAATTTTACATAACAGTAAGATTTTACACTTTTTTTTTTTTTTGTCTACTGTATGCAAGCAAGAAAACAAACAATGACTACTGATTGTCTACTGTGGTACCTGACCTATCAGGTGGGAGCAGAGCAGGCTGAGCATCTGCTGGATGTCTCTCAGCTCGTCGTGTGGGGGGGTGTGGGTGGGTTCAGGGACATGGGTGGTGGTGGTAAGGGTTGGGCCTGCTGTTCTCTTCACTGCCTGAGCATAACTCAGTGGGTCAGGGTGTAGCTCCCGTCGCTGTGGTTGGGGTAGGACCCTGGGGACAGGAGTGGTTCTGGCCTTGCTTGAGGGTAATCATAGCTGCCCTGGTGGGATCTTAGTGGGGCATGGTGTGGAAGAAGATGAGGATGATCTTGTCTCCATGGGTGTTGTCTGGGTGGTGGTCCAGTGGGGTGCCTTTCTGGTCTAAGGGGGTTTTGGGCCGGGCTGCTCCTTCTGCGGGGTGTGGATTGGTCTCTATTGAGAGCGACGTCTTTCAGTGTCCGGGCGAAGATGGGGACTGTGTTTTATACAGATGGACGTGGTCGTATAGACAGTTGATATCCAGGGGGGGTGGTGGGCCAGGTGGACGTTGGGCCTCAGGATACAGTCTCTGGACATGTTGCTGTTGATCCTGTGGATGGTGTCGGGGTGGAGGTCTTTCCTTGGTAGCAGGGTTGACATGACCACTCTGCTGTTGGGGAAGGTGGTGGAGGCTTTCTCTATCACTCCTCTGAGTGACTCTGACACTCTCTCTTGCTGGCTCCTCAGGTCGTTGGAGCCAGTGTGGGATGATGATGTGGCTTGGGGATCCCAGCTGCTCCTCTGACAGCAGGTCCATGGCATGTTGGGTGTTTGGACACCAGATTTAGCCACTGTGTGGGTGGGGAAAAGTTTATTTTCATCAATGAATTTGCCATTGGAGTCGATGAGGATGACAATGTCTGGCTTCCCTCTCTGCTGTGCTGGTCTGGAAGGATGAGGGGTGGTGTTAGACTGTGGGCTAGGGGTGGTGTTCATCTGTGTGATGGGGGGAGATCTGGGAGTTGGGTTAGCATGTGGCTAGAGATGGAGCGGGGGTAGAGGGTGGCTGCTGAGTTGGAGGGTTCTGGCTGCTCTCAATGGGGGTCACAGGGTTCTGGTTGTGGTCTGGGTGTGAGTCCAGCTGCTCTTTCAGGCCTGTGCAACTCTCTCTGTCTCCTGAAGCTCCTCAGATAGAGTAGTCAGTTCTCTCCTGTAGCTCTGTCTCTTCTCTCAGCTCCCTCACCTCCTCTGTCAGAGCGGTCAGCCGTGCCATGTGACTCTCTCTGTCCTGCTGCAGCTCTCGAACCTCAGTCCTCACGGTGGACAGCTCTCCTGTGGCTGCTCTGTCCTGCCTCAGCTTGGTGAGCTCTGTGCTGATGGTAGAGTCTTGCTGGACCGTGGTGTCCTGGGTTGGCTGTTGGCTGATCAGCTCTCGCAACTGTACGAGCTCTCTCTCCAACTCTGTGAAC
>JAAOOA010001487.1:60000-85000 GCA_012861695.1 Trematomus loennbergii
TTTAAACATTATTTCTGGCTTGTAAAGTGCAGTTATGCGCCCTGGAGATATTATACTATTTCAAACAACTTTTCCCCGCATTTCGAACACTTATTCCTGGGTACAAGTGTTATCTTTCCCCCCCTGGGTGTGTGTGAGACAAGTGAAGTGAGTCAGCCTGCCAACAAGCAGCAGTGTGCTGTCATTTGAAACATGTTACCCCACAGTTTGACTATGCTTTAGCCACGTTTCGAGCACTCTTTCCTGGGTCAATGTGTGCTCCAATGTGTCCTTTTCCCCCTGGGTGTGTGTGTGAGACAAGTGAAGTGAGTCAGCCTGCCAACAAGCAGCAGTGTGCTGTCATTTGAAACATGTTACCCCACAGTTTGACTATGCTTTAGCCACGTTTCGAGCACTCTTTCCTGGGTCAATGTGTCCTCTTTCCCCCCCTGGGTGTGTGTGAGACAAGTGAACTGAGCCAGCCTGCTAACAACCACCAGTCTGCTGTCATTTGAAACATGTTCCCCGACCTTTTAACACACTTTTTCCCCATGTTATGCGTCCTGGAGGTATCAGCCTATTTTAAACAACTTTTCCCGCTTTTCAAACATTTATTCCGGGGTTTTAGCCAGTCATTTTGCACGAAATCATTTAACATTAACGGTCTCCTGAAAAAGCACATATTCTGTGCATTTTCAGGAGAGCGTCTATGTTAAATGATTTCGTGCAAAATGACTGTCTAAAACTCTCTTCCAGACATTTAAAAATACTTTCCCCGACCATTTAAACATTATTTCTGGGTGGTAAAGTGCAGTTAAGCGGCCTGGAGGTATTATACTATTTCAAACAACTTTTCCCCGCCTTTCAAAGACTTATTCCTGGGTACAAGTGTTATCTTTCCCCCCCTGGGTGTGTGTGAGACAAGTGAACTGAGTCAGCCTGCCAACAAGCAGCACCGTGCTGTCATTTGAAACATGTTACCCCACAGTTTAACACACCTTTACCCACGTTTCAAGCACTTACTGCTGGGTCAATGTGTCCTCTTTCACCTCTCTGGGTGATTTAGTAAGTTTATGGAGCTTAGCCCACAAATCCTGGATGATCCAGGCCGAATTTGGGTGCTCATAGGCGGACATATAAGCACCATAAAAACCACCCCCCTTGTAGAGTCACCAGGGGCACGAGAATACCCTCCACAGAAGGGGTGGTGGTACCGTGAAGAAGGCCGAATTTGGGTGCTCATAGGCGGCCTGCTGCAGAGTCATTTTCAGGCTCCTCTCCACAATTGTCCCCCTAAAATGATTTTAAATCATTTTTTGCATTTAAATGCATTTATTCTATCATTTATATGGTTCCCCAACACAATGCACATAGTCTGGAGCTCACTGGGTCCTGCATATAATTTAATCAGGCGTTTTAACACTTTTTCCCATGAAAATGATTTTTAATCACTATCATGGGGCTTTGAAAATAAAATTCCGGGTAATGCAGAGCACAAGTGCACCTTTTACTATTTAAATTATTTTGTATTGTATTATATATTTGGGCTAGAAAGGTGACCTCTCTGGGTGATTTAGTCAGTTTATGGAGCTTAGCCCACAAATCCTGGATGATCCAGGCCGAATTTGGGTGCTCATAGGCGGCCTGCCAGGCGCCCCCACCCGTGGAAAGCAAAAAAAGTGAAGAAAACGCTTAATTATATCTTAAAATAATCAAAAATGAAGTTTTGAAAAATTGTCAAATTTTTTCTGAGTGCCAACAGGAGAAGTGGCCAGGTGTTTGGCGCTTCGGGCCGATTTTTCCCCTTCTCCGATGGTTGGTGCAACGGAGAGGGGAAAAGGTCCTTGGGCTTCATTTCCCCTACCCTGTGAAAAAGATTCATCCATACTTTTCAAACTACCTTCCGCACGAAATGAGAAACCCAGTTTTTGGGTGCACTCAGAAAAAAACGGCTGTTGCAAATCTTGGAAGAATGTATCCGCTCACCAAGCACTCTGAGTGGGCCTAATTTGTGGCACAAGGACCCCCAGCCTGGTTCTCCCAATACTTTAAGTTTGACATGGAGGAATGCGAGGGCACTTTCCATGTGACTCTACCCGATTATGAGACACTATTTTGGGGCGTATTTTTACATTTTCCTGGTTCTCAAAATAGTTTAAGTTCGACATTTTGAGCCATGGAGGAATGCGAGGGCACTTTCCAGGTGACTCTACCCGATTATGAGGCACTATTTTGGGGCGTATTTTTTACATTTTCCTGGTTCTCAAAATAGTTTAAGTTCGACATTTTGAGCCATGGAGGAATGCGAGGGCACTTTCCAGGTGACTCTACCCGATTATGAGGCACTATTTTGGGGCGTATTTTTTACATTTTCCTGGTTCTCAAATAGTTTAAGTTCGACATTTTGAGCCATGGAGGAATGCGAGGGCACTTTGCAGGTGACTCTACCCGATTATGAGGCACTATTTGGGGGTATAATTTTTACATTTTGACCCCTTTCCCCGGTTTCACCAAAGTTGAGTTGGTGATTTCACCATGGAGGAATGTCAGGGGAGTCCGCGGGGGACTCTGCGGGGTCATGAGGCACTGTTTTGGGGTACAATTTTTACATTTTGACCCCTTTCCCCGGTTCTCACCAAAGTTGAGTTGGTGATTTCACCATGGAGGAATGTCAGGGGAGTCCGCGGGGGACTCCTGCGGGGTCATGAGGCACTGTTTTGGGGTATATTTTTACATTTTGACCCCTTTCCCCGGTTCTCACCAAAGTTGAGTGTGATGATTGCTGAGTCATGATGCACTTTTTTGGGGGTACCTCATTATCAACACGGACTAGAGATGTCTCGGAGATGGCTCGGACCCCACACCCTGGTTCTATGTAACCCTGGAGGAATGTCACATGAGTCGACAGGGGACTGCTGCTGGCTAATGAAGGACTATTTTGGGGTACATTTCCCCCATTATCAACACGGACTAGAGATGTCTCGGAGATGGCTCGGACCCCACACCCTGGTTCTATGTAACCCTGGAGGAATGTCACATGAGTCGACAGGGGACTGCTGCTGGCTAATGAAGGACTATTTTGGGGTACATTTCCCCCATTATCAACACGGACTAGAGATGTCTCGGAGATGGCTCGGACCCCACACCCTGGTTCTATGTAACCCTGGAGGAATGTCACATGAGTCGACAGGGGACTGCTGCTGGCTAATGAAGGACTATTTTGGGGTACATTTCCCCCATTATCAACACGGACTAGAGATGTCTCGGAGATGGCTCGGACCCCACACCCTGGTTCTATGTAACCCTGGAGGAATGTCACATGAGTCGACAGGGGACTGCTGCTGGCTAATGAAGGACTATTTTGGGGTACATTTCCCCCATTATCAACATGGACTAGAGATGTCTCGGAGATGGCTCGGACCCCACACCCTGGTTCTATGTAACCCTGGAGGAATGTCACATGAGTCGACAGGGGACTGCTGCTGGCTAATGAAGCACTATTTCGGGTACTTTTTTTTCATTTTCACCCAAATTTCCCTGGATGAAATATTTTTTAGTTTTTTTGTTTTTAGCCCAGTTTTGGCCACAGCGTTGCCTGGAGGATAGGACCGAGATATGACAGACTCTCTGGCCGCCTCACAAGTCACTATTGTCGGACACTTTCTTTGCTTTACCCCGGTTCTATCACTCTTTCCTCCTTTGACCATACAACCCGTTTCCTGCTGGGGTGGTGCCTGGTTCCGGGGTACCCCAAACCCTCTCATGGTCGGGGCACCATGTATGGATGCATCGGACCCAATGTTGCCATCACCAGCCCCGCGTTGGTGCGGAAGTGGGACCATCTGACCCGGTGGTAACCCAATACTTCCCTTCGTCCATGCACCATGAATTGATGCGGACCCAGTGTCGCAACCACCGCTCACGCTAACGCATATAAACGGAGAACTATAACATCATTTTGATCAAATTCATTATGTGTGTTTCAGTAAGGATGTCATCTGAATGCCCGGTGTGCAGACTCTTCTATCTGGCATTGAACAAACACCTTAAGCACAAGCATGCAGTGCGGAACTTGGAGGAGAGGGGAATCCTCCTGAAAATAGCCAGTGGAAGGATAAATGTTCGGACCAAACCCTGTCCCATCGCTGGGTGTTCGTACGCTGGGAAGAGACTGGACCGTCATGTAAAACATGACCACCCTGAGTTGTCCCGACATGAGGCACAGCAGGTCATGGCAAGGCTGAAGCATAGTGTGGCACTGCAGTTGCTCCATGACCTCCGTGAGACTAACCCCATCATTGGAATGGCTACATCATTGGATATAGACAATGAGGGGAATACCCCGGGCACCCTCCACCCTTCTCCCCACATACCGAGTGTGACAACGAGGACTGCAGGCAGGTGATGCTGGAAAAATGTGGCATTGAGGGCTCAGAAGGATGCCCTCAATGATGAGGTGAAGACCCTGCGCTCCAGGCTGAAAAAGGAGCTAAAACCCAGGAAGCAGAGTGCTGCTGTTCTTGAGGAAGAGGACGAATGTATACGATTTAAGGGCCTGGCAATCCCAAGTACCTCCGGCATAAACACAGTAGCCTCAGGCAGCAATACCCCTGTGAAGACCCCGGTGAAGACTGTCATGCAGTCCCCAGTAACCTCCGGTAGCGGGACCCCTGTGAAGACCCCGGTGAAGACTGTCATGCATTCCCCAGTAACCTCCGGTAGCGGGACCCCTGTGAAGACCCCGGTGAAGACTGTCATGCAGTCCCCAGTAACCTCCGGTAGCGAGACCCCTGTGAGGAGCCCGGTGAAGACTGTCATGCTTGCAGTAGCCTCCGGTGGGAAGACACCGGTAAAGAACCCTGTGAAGAGCCAAGTGAAGACTGTAATGCTTGCAGTAGCCTCCGGTGGAAAGAGACCGGTCAAGAACCCTGTGAAGAGCCCAGTGAAGACTGTCATATTACCAGTTTCCTCCGGTAGCGAGACCCTGTGAAGACCCCGGTGGAAACTGTCATGTTTGCAGTAGCCTCCGGTAGCGAGACCCCTGTGAAGACCCCGGTGGAAACTGTCATGTTTGCAGTAGCCTCCGGTAGCGAGACCCCTGTGAAGACCCCGGTGGAAACTGTCATGTTTGCAGTAGCCTCCGGTAGCGAGACCCCTGTGAAGACCCCGGTGGAAACTGTCATGTTTGCAGTAGCCTCCGGTAGCGAGACCCCTGTGAAGACCCCGGTGGAAACTGTCATGTTTGCAGTAGCCTCCGGTAGCGAGACCCCTGTGAAGACCCCGGTGGAAACTGTCATGTTTGCAGTAGCCTCCGGTAGCGAGACCCCTGTATGCCGGAAGACCCGTGCCTCTAAGCTGGCTAATGACTTGCCCTCTCCCTCAAATTACTGGTCCACTGGGTGTGGACGGGGGAATACCATGCGTGAAATCACGTTGCCTAGAAGCATGGAGGCGTACCTTCAGACATACTTGGATCATTGTTTGGGTGTCGCTCCGACAGTAAAACAGAAAGACAATGTTGTGTCGAAGATCAGCCGGATAAAGAACTTCATAGTATACATGGCCCATGGTGTTAACCGCCTGTCAGACTGGCTGTTCCTAAGAAACATGAAGATGATCCGTGGCTGGAGCGAGTATATTGTAAAGCCGGGCCGGGCAGTCACAACATCAGAGTTCTTCCTGAAGAATGTGCACCAGTTCATGGGGTACATGTCTGAGTCAAAGCCCCGGGGGTGCAAGCTCACCCAGTCTGATATGACCCACATAATGAGAGAGGTGAAAGCCAACATGAAACACTTGAATAAGGCAGTCACTCTACATCAGTTTAAGGTGAAGAGGAACAAACTGGATCGTCTGCCGAGCCAGGCGGAGCTTCTCGCCGCCATGGCGGCCGCTGAGAAGCGCATCCCGGAGCTCCTCGACCTGATGGCCGGCACGCCGACCTCAACCACCCAGAAGCTTCTCTATGGCTATCTCACCCTCCATTGGAGCCTCCTGTATGGCCACCGTACGGGCGTGTACGCAAACATGAAAAACAGTGAGGTCTTAGAGGCAGCCATAAGGGGAACTGCTGAGGGCTACATCATCCATGTGCAGGATCACAAGACGGCCAAGACATATGGCGAAGCACAGCTGGCGCTTACAGTAGAGGAGTTTAGCTGGGTCATGCGGTGGATGGGGATTAAAAAGGTATTGCTGGGTCCTCAGAATGAATTCTTCCTTTTCACAAGGGGGAATCGGGCCTCCAAGAACCTGAACGCTCACTTGAAGAGGGCATGGGCTGATGCTGGGCTAGAAACAGCCGTCACCTTCACAATCCTGCGCACTGCCCTGGCTGACAATATCAAGCATCACCAAGATCCAGAAAGCCGGTCGATTCTCGCCAGGTTTATGTGTCACGACGTAACCACGGCGGACCGGTTCTACGCGAATGCGCCGGGAATAAAGGAGGCATTGAGAATCCGCTCCATGTTCAGGGCGTCATCAGATGCGGCAGCAGCTGCATCATCATCAGAAGGATGTCTACCGCTGTCAGATGGGGAGACCTCCGAAGAGGGCTGCTATAACAGTACTGCTTTACCATCTTCACCTGATGGGTCATTGGAGCGGCAGCAGCAGCGGAAGCGGAAGCGGGAGGGAAAGAGGCCAATGAAGTCGGGACCGGGGCTGGTTGACACTCCTGATGATGGGGCAGGGGCCGTGGACTCAACCTGTTTGCCCTGGTGCACCGTAAGAATTAGACGCCTAATTTGGTCCCCTGAATCCCGCTAAACATTGTGAATATGTATACCGTGTATATAATTATTATTATAATCCTGTGTATACATTTTGTAAATAGTACAATATCTCCAGGGCGCATAACTGCACTTTACAAGCCAGGGAAGGTGCCAGAATCCTGGGCATACATTTTGTTAATAGTGCAACACCTCCAGGGCGCATAACTGCACTTTAAAACGTAGGGTAAAAAATGTAGTAGTACTGTTATAGCAGCAGTACTGCTACGTGTAAATAGTTGATGTTTTAGGCTGTGTGTACTGTGGTTTTTGTTCCTGCAACGTGTAAATAGTTGATGTTTTAGGCTGTGTGTACTGTGGTTTTTGTTCAAATAAAAAAAAAAAAAAAAAACAATAACCTTGATGGTTACCAGGGGCAGATAAAGTGCCACTTTCCATCAGCACCGGGGTGCTGAACCCTGTGATGAGCGCTCAAGTGTTGGCGGAGGAGGTGTAAGCCAGAGGAGGGTGAACAAAAGTTAAAGTGTTTGAACCTCCAGCCCAGAAGGGGGGTGGTGGTGCCAATAAGAAGGCCGAATTTGGATGCTGATGGGCGGACATAAAAGCACCACAAAATCCACCCCCTTTAGGGTCACCAGGGGCACGAGAATACCCTCCACAGAAGGGGTGGTGGTGCCGTGAAGAAGGCCGACTATGGATGCTGATGGGCGGACATAAAGCACCACAAAATCCACCCCCTTTAGGGTCACCAGGGGCACGAGGTTCTGGTGGGTGTGAATACCTGTGTTTAGTCCGTGGGGGAGTGCTTAACTGTGGGGGCCCGGGGACTCAGGGTGTGCAAGGTTATGGAGGTGCCACTGTTATGGGGACATGCTGGAGGTCTCTAGTCCGTCCTTGGGGGCTCTGTGAGCGGGCAGAGAGAGGTGGATTTCCCCTGGTCTCTCCTGGAGGTCTGAAATACACAGAGTCCCACTGTTAGGGGAACATGCTGGAGGTAATTAGTCCGTACTTTGGGGGTCTGTGAGCGGGCAGAGGGAGGTGATTTTCACGGTCTCCGCCCTGGAGGTCTGATATACACAGAGTCCCACTGTTAGGGGAACATGCTGGAGGTAATTAGTCCGTACTTCGGGGGTCTGTGAGCGGGCAGAGAGAGGTGATTTCCCCTGGTCTCTCCTGGAGGTGTGAAATAAACAGAGTCCCACTATTAGGGAGTGCTGCTGGAGGTCTCTAGTCCGTCCTTCGGGGCTCTGTGAGCGGGCAGAGAGAGGTGATTTTCCCCTGGTCTCTCCTGGAGGTGTGAAATACACAGAGTCCCACTGTTAGGGACTGCTGCTGGAGGTCTCTAGTCCGTCCTTGGGGGCTCTGTGAGCGGGCAGAGAGAGGTGGATTTCCCCTGGTCTCTCCTGGAGGTGTGAAATACACAGATTCCCACTGTTAGGGGAACATGCTGGAGGTAATTAGTCCGTACTTTGGGGGTCTGTGAGCGGGCAGAGGAGGTGATTTTCACGGTCTCCGCCCTGGAGGTCTGAAATACACAGAGTCCCACTGTTAGGGGAACATGCTGGAGGTAATTAGTCCGTACTTTGGGGGTCTGTGAGCGGGCAGAGGGAGGTGATTTTCACGGTCTCCGCCCTGGAGGTCTGATATACACAGAGTCCCACTGTTAGGGGAACATGCTGGAGGTAATTAGTCCGTACTTCGGGGTCTGTGAGCGGGCAGAGAGAGGTGATTTTCCCCTGGTCTCTCCTGGAGGTGTGAAATAACCAGAGTCCCACTGTTAGGGACTTCTGCTGGAGGTCTCCTGCATTTAAACAGATTCACCAGTTTATAACATTACTTTAGCCCTGATCAGAGCCCTGTTTTCTGGGTAAGACAGCGAGGTGCTGTACCCTGGGTCTCTGGCTCTCTGAGACCCTGCTAAAAGCAGTGTCTCTGCTGCCTGCATTTAAACAGATTCACCAGTTTCTAACAAGACTTTAGCCCTGATCAGAGCCCTGTTCAGAGCCCTGTTCTCAAATCGTATTTTCAGAATCTGACCCTCTGCTGTAACTCCGCTCCCCGAGGTCCTAGAGACTCGGCGATGGTACCATTGGATGCGGGATACGTATAAATGGGGGGGTACAGAAAGGCCTGAACCGAACAGAGCTTGTTATCAAAAGTTATGGATTAGTAGCAAGAATTCACAATGTAGCTCTCCAGAGTGCTGAAGGTCATTAGTCCGACAGCCGGTGGCTGAAACCCGAGTAAATGTGTTTAACTTCCCACAGTAAATGGGACCCATGGGACCCTCCCCGAGACCCCCGATGCGTCCCCCTATTTTAGAAACCCGAGGACATATGAAAAACCAAGCTCAGTAAATGTGCATTGGCATATACTGCCGGTGGCTGTATATTATACTGCCACCGGACGTTCGGTGATCTGGAATGCTACTTTCGGTAAGCAGAACTGGCAGAATGACTTCCTAAATTATCCGGTTCCTGTATATTATATGCGGAGAGGGATCTGGAGAATACCTCCATGGCGCATAACTGCACTTTACAAGCCAGGGAAGGGGCCATAATCCTGGGTATACTTTTGTAAATATGCAATACCTCCAAGGCGCATAACTGCACTTAACAAGCCAGGGAAGATGCCTGAATCCTGGGGTAAACATTGTTTAATTGTTTAAGTGTTTTTAAATGTATGGAACAGTGTTTTGTCTCTTTCAAAACTCTCCCGTCATTGGCCGGATACATGGGGACGATTTTATATTGACTATGACCATTACTATTCCAGTGAGACGAAGTACGTCCAGTGACGGGAGTGATCCCATGTTAATTTTGTCCGAAAACCAGAGCATTCCCTTATCCTGGTTATGATCATATTGGGGATATGGTGTTTACATGAGCAAAGAGAGATCGGGTTATTCATGTTCCCTGTTTACATGATAAATACTAGTAACCTGGCATTTCCATGCCTTTTCTCATCTAAACTATTCAGTATTTGTATCTCTCTATCATGACATAAAGACGAAACTCCTCTCCAGAAGTGAGACGCCGCCATCACTGTTAACTGATTAACTGCTACCAGCTGATGACTTACTTTACTCTTCTTTGAAAAAAATGTTCTTATGTCCATGTTGTCTGGGGGAGAAAACCTATCAAACCAAGAGATCGTCAGCTTTGATTTTCGCTGTATTAACCATTTCCTGAACATTTGGTGTGTGTGCCTTACCTCCGCTACCGCATCGCTTCATACAACAGATCTGAGCTGTCCAACTATGACAACACTCCTTGAACATGCACGCGCTATGTGAGAATCGCCTTGGTACAAAGTAGCAGTGAAAACATGGTACGGAGTTTCATTGATTTGGGCATTCTCTCAATAAGCAAGTGGAATGGATTTCATTTGATAGTGAAGCACTGACACAGCGCTCTACAAAGTGCGGCGAGTGGATAGACCGATTCACGGACTTTACGCATAGTAAAAGTGGGGGGGTCTAAACTAACCATTTGAAAAAGTGGGGGGGACTTGTCCCACCCTCATATAATGGCTGCGACGCCCATGTGGAAATCTACCGAGCCCGGCGTACTCCGTTTGGAGAAATATCGAGGCTGCACATGAGTAGACTCCGCGGTCTTAAAATCCCCACAATGCTTTGTGCACGGACCAATTCCTCAAATCTGTGGCGGAAGATGTAAGGAGGGGCCTCTCATATGACGCACACCTGCACACTTGCTCGCCTGTTCCACTCTTCGTTTTCCGAATGTCAGGAACTATTCTTGCCTCGCTTCTGAAGCAAGAAAAAAGTTTGGATTTTAGTGTAATTCACAAATGTTCCACCAGATGGTGCCACACACACCCAGGGGGAAAAGATGATATATTAACCCAGTAATAAGTGGCCAAAATATGGGTACATTAGTGTTTAAAGTCGGGGGAACTGTTTTAATTCAGGACCAGGGTGAAAAGATAAAACATTTACCCAGGAATAATTGTCTGAATCAAGGGTATATTAGTGTTTAAAGCCGTGGGAAATGTTTTAATTCAACAGGAGAGGGTAATTCAATTGTTACCCAGGGAACAGGGCTGCAAACATGGCTACATGAGTGTTAAAATGCTGTCAAATGTTTTAATTCAGTCACAATTGTCGTTTTTAGACGGTGTACATTGGACTCAATAAACATACAGAGTTATGGACATAAACGTGTCAGTATAGACAGAACAATGTACATATTAATCATATTTAATTTATTAAATGTTACAATAAACTAAAAACAGCAGAATCACTGCTTTAAGCAGCATATCACACTCACAGGCAGACATACACACACCCAGGGGGGGAAGAGAACACATTGACCCAGGAATAAGTGCTCAAAATGTGGGTAAAAGTGTGTTAAAAAGTCGAGGAACATGTTTCAAATGACAGCAGACTGCTGCTTGTTTGCAGGCTGACACAGTTCACTTGTCTCACACACAGACCCAGGGGGAAAAGAGAACACATGAACCATGAATAAGTGTCTGACTCATGGGCACATTAGTGTTTAAAGTCGGGGAACTGTTTTAATTCAGGACCAGGTGAAAAGATAACACATTTACCCCGCTAAAGTGTTCAAAACATGGGTATATTAGTGCTCAAACTCGATTAAACGTTTTAATTGCGGAGGTTTTACGTTTTGGTTCACTCGTCTCACACCCAAAGTGTTAACAACATTTTTAAAATTTTATAAATTAGTCTCGAGCTCCATCTATTGTAATTTGAGTGTATTACACGTCTGTCCATGGAACGCGAGTTTTGCGCCATTTGAGTGGAGTAAACTGATATGCAGCTGGAGTAACATGTACATTGAGACGCATTGGGACATATCATCGTCACTTTCAATGTTAACCTTGTACATAGGAGGCACAATATGCTTACTCAGATCTTGTACTTGAGTAAAAGTAGAAGTACTCAGATCTTGTACTTGAGTAAAAGTAGAAGTACTCAGATCTTGTACTTGAGTAAAAGTAGAAGTACTAAGATCTTGTACTTGAGTAAAAGTAGAAGTACTCAGATCTTGTACTTGAGTAAAAGTAGAAGTACTCAGATCTTGTACTTGAGTAAAAGTAGAAGTACTCAGATCTTGTTCTTGAGTAAAAGTGGAAGTACCAGAGTGTGTACTTTAGTAAAGTAGAAGTACTCAGATCTTGTACTTGAGTAAAAGTAGAAGTACTCAGATCTTGTACTTGAGTAAAAGTAGAAGTACTCAGATCTTGTACTTGAGTAAAAGTAGAAGTACTCAGATCTTGTACTTGAGTAAAAGTAGAAGTACTCAGATCTTGTACTTGAGTAAAGTAAAGTACTCAGGTCTTGTACTTGAGTAAAAGTAGAAGTACTCAGATCTTGTACTTGAGTAAAAGTAGAAGTACCAGAGTGTAGGAATACTCTGTTATAGTAAAGCATTCAAAATGTTCCTCAAGTAAAGTAGAAAAGTATCTCATCAAAATATATTTAAAGTAGCGACAGTAAAAGTAGTCATTGTGCAGATTGGTCCATTTCAGAATAATATATATGATATGTTTTATAATGATTGATCATGAAAGTGTTCTCAAGCTGGTAAAGGTGCAGCTAGTTTGAATGACTTTGTATACTGCAGGGTAGCTTGTGGATTTACTCCAGGTGGAACTACAGTCTGATTTAACACTTGATTATATTTCACATCATTCATCCACATCTGTGAAGTAACTAAAGGTATTAAATACATGTAGTGGAGTAGAAGTACACCATGTACCTCTGAACTGTAGTGGAGCGGTGTGCTCTGACTCAGGATCAGATTCAAGTTGATGTTGATGAATGCCTTATGATGCTGCTTTCTGATTGGCTGACATCAGCACAGCATTGAACTGATGATGTGCGGTGAGGAGAGCCAATCAGCTCGCAGAAGGAGTTGTGATGAGGTTAATGTGCAGCAGCTCCACTAGTTTTAGAAAGGGGCAGGTCATTTCAGATTACTTTCTTCTCCCTGCTCCTTTTCGGCCATGGTGTGTTTACAGAGACATGTTTTGTTAACAATTATTATACATTAAGATTTGCATACCATGAACGGAACAAATACAAATGAAATGAAATGAAATATGGAGTTTAATCACGGCAGCATTTAGCTGAGTTTCTGCTGCTAGAATTCTCTCTGATCAGATGCTCGGCATAAGCTCCGCCCCTCTTTTCTTTTAAACCAGAATCATCACTTTAGTAACAGAGGAGGGATGAGGCTAGAATGATCTGTTTGGTATTGGAGCAAAACACATCATAGACATGTTTTTTATATATTTGTATGTATCTGAGACCCTTAATATATGCCTAAAAACAGCACGATAGGAGATCTTTAAACCAGATGTATTTATTATAATTAATGTGTTTATGTTTTAGACCCCTCGAAGATGAGATGCTCCATCTCAAGGGGCTACCCTTCAATACATTCTCAGATCTAAAGTGAGGGAGCGTTTACACTGCAGGGTCAGACACACTATTGGAGGTTAACATTATGTTCTGCTCATTTGAATGACTCTGCAATCAGTCTAATCATGTTCTTCTTTAGTGATTACATGGAGATTTAGTGATTCTCTGAAATCTAACTTGGAGAGGTAACATATAAAGTAACATGGAAATACTCAAGTAAAGTACAAGTACCTCTAAACTGAACTTCAGTATTTGGGTAAATGTTTTAGAGACTTTGAAACGAGGAGATAAAGAAGGCCAGAAACATTTGAGACAAAATGACATTTATTTATTGTTAATGAATGATTTCTCCATCTGTCAGTAAATGTAATCAATACACATCAGTATCAGGTATAATGTTTTTAAAACTCAAAGAATATTAAACTAATAGTAAATAAATGTTAAACTAAGCAGGAAGCTGATAACCCGGTTAAAACAACAACACAGTAAAACGATTACAATGGAAATAAATTCAAACTTTATGTGAAAAATACAAGATTTAAAAGTTATACTTTTTCCCTTCAGCTGTTGATAGATCTTCTTTAATCTCCTTATTCTCATATCTGTTGTTCTGATTAAAATAAACTTTCCATTAGTCTGAGTTATTGTTTAACGTTTAGAAAGGTCTCCATCATCCAGCAGGAGCCACCGTATCATTTCAGGACACTCAGCAATACAATCCATCATTAACAAAACTCACGTAGAGTTACACATCTCAAAGAAAATAACATGAAGAGCAGAAAAAACATTTAGCAATAATCTGATATTTGTAAATGATCATAATAGAAAATAAACATCACTTTTAATAAACTTGCAGGTTTAATCTTTTCCATTGGTGGTGATGGTGTCAGGACGTTAATGATTTCTGCACAAAACAATCACACTTTCACATTTCATGCACATGGTACATGTTACTTCCTGTCAAACAGAACATGCAGATTGCTCCTGCAGGGAGATGTTTGTGCAGGAGAACAATAAAGCTTTGTAATTCATTGATTAACACTAGAGCTCTGAGTGCGGGTCTATTTGGACTTCATGTGTTGTATCAGTGACGGAAGAAGTATTCAGATACTTTACTTTGGTTAAAGTTATAATACCACATTGTATAGATACTGTTACAAGTAGAAGTCCTGCATTCAAAATGTCACATAGGTGAAAGTGTGTAAAAGTATAATCAAAATGAAGCTATAGTAATAAATGTAAAGGTACCCGATGCAGAAGAGTAAAGAGTAGAGTGGTGAAGTAAAGAGTCCAACATTTCACTTTGAACTGCATTCCACCTCAGCGCTGGGTGGACCGGGTTCTCTCATATTCCTACAGAACCGCTGATCCAAACAGCCTCACACGGGGCAGCACCTCCCCCTGGTCCATAGCAACACACATGCCAAACAGGAAGTAGATGGGTCCCAGGGTTGGTGAGATCATCTCAGATATAAAAACACAGACGTCTTCCAGTTTGTTGATAGATCTCCTCTTGGTCTTGCTGGCATCTGTTTGGTCTTGGTTTGGTTTTGATCCAAAGGATTTGTGATCACTGTGGACTCTGGAGGAGCTTCTCTCGGCTGCTCCTTCAGCATTTCTTCAAGACGAACCATCTTGCTTTGAAAAATGTAATCCTTCATGATTAAAAAAGTTAAACGATAACTTTGTAAGAACAGAAAATAAAAATAAATGACCCATGAACATTTGTGTCATGGTCACTTGGTTGTGTTGGCCATCAAGGACTCTTGATCAGTATCACTCACTATCCTGTCTTGTTTAATTGTGTATTTACACGTCTCTTCTTTGATATCATGTTCAGCTCTTGTCTTGGTCTCAGTTGGAGCTGGTCTTGATGTTGCCCTCAGTTAAGATTCTTCACTTTAAAGCAGGTGTTCTCCTCTCCTTGCTTTACCCATGAGCTCTGCTTGTCCTCTCATCTCCATCAGGTGCTACTCGTTGCTTCCAGCCTGACTTGGCCTCAGATTTCTCTCCCTCAATCAGCAGGTCAATGTACTCTGGAGTGGAGAGAGGATTTGGCTTCAGTGCGATCTCTCCTAGTCTGTTCAGACACTCAGCAGCCTCTCTTCATCTATTCCTCACTCCAGTCTGAACGCTGATATTCAGCCTTCATTGTCGATCATTCCTGAACAGTTCCCTTAGCCTCTGAGGCTTCAGGTACTTTTCTTTCAGCTCCTCACTGTTTCTTTTCTGTAACCTCCTTATACTCCCATCTGTACTTCTGGTTAAATGTTTACTCCAATGACATTTGCCTGGACACAGTACAGTTTCCATCTGGTCCCATTGCTACACACTTTTTTTCTTCATCATTGGCATATACATGGAGTGACAGGTGATATTACACACCTGACAGTTGGTGATGAAGTTTCCAGTGCCAGATATATCTTCTTGAAAAGGCTTTGACACTACTTCAACTCAAATTCCTCATTTCTGCTGATCTCTGCTTCATGCAGTTTAATGTTCAGTTGTCTCTTTAATCTCTCAAGCTGGGCTAACCCTACTTTAACCTGCTTTGCACATTTTCAATTGAGATCTGGAGCTGCTTTCTTTCTCTGAGGACTTCCTTTGTCATGTCAAGCTTTTGGTTGTTAGCTATCAAAGCAAAAGAACCTCTTCATGCTTTTGCCCCCATTTTCCAGAACATCTGATCAAAGCCTCCATCTCCTCCTCTCCACTGAGTCAGCAGCAGCAGATGATTGGTTCTGTGCAAACAATGCAGAATTATTGAATTTGAAGTGAACTGGCAGCCCGTCTTCTGTTTTAGGACATGGGACACCTGAAGCTTTGATCGCCTCTAGAACTGGTGGGAGTTGGCCGTCTGCGAATGTCACCAGAACCTGGAGGTTTTCTGCCACATCTTTGCCAAAGATTGAGAGCACAGAATCAAACACATACTTCTGTGTTGGTGTGAGCCGAGCTAAGAAGCCTGAGCTACAAAACACACAGCGTCAATTTCACTGACGCCACGCTCTGAGAGAAGAGATTACGAATCTGTTCTGTGATCTCCTCGTCTCTTTTTATTCCTCTTGTATCTCCAAAACCTGGAGTATCAACAACGGTCAGAGAGAAAGGGATTTTAAAGCCCTCTTGGTGGTTGATGTTGTACACAGTGACTTCAGAGGTCTGGCTCTCAGCTTGAGATCTCGACTGATCCTCATCAACTAACTTGAATCTGAAATCGTCCTCCCACTCTACACCAACGATGTAGTTGATGAGTCCATTGATCAGAGTGGACTTTCCAGATCCAGTTGCTCCAAAGCATTATTGTGCGATTTTGCGTCGCTTTCTTTGCCAAAGTTACCTCCGGCATCCTTTGACGTGCATGTCTTCTTCTGTCAGAGGCAGTTTGTAAACTGAGGGAGATTCAGAGTTGATCCTTTTGCTTTTACTTTTGAGGAATTCTTTGAGACGTAAGGTTGTTTGTGCGACATTAACAGCGATGCTTTCTTTGCTTCTTCCAGCTGCACCACAATCACACCTGACCCTGACAGCGTATTCTGTCTCTGGCTGAAGTCCTGAAATGATCGCCTTCTCAGCTCCGCCATCATTTGCTCCCAGTGGAGATCTTCCTCTTTCACCTGTTGGTCTTGTTTGGCGTACTCCACGATGTAGCTCAAAACGTGGACATCTTGTCCGAGCTCAGCAGGTTTCTCCCAGCTGACTGATATCTCACGTGAGGTAGATTCAACGTGGAGTTTTCCAGGAGGGCTGCAGGGTAAGGTTTGAATGGATCCACTGACTTCATTGGCTGGCCCGGCACCTACTGGTGTCTCTGCCCTGCATCTGAACATGTACTCTGTGTTAGGACTCAGGCGCGCTCACTGTGACTTCTTCAGCTTTGGATGCTGTCTTTTGTTTCCAGCCGTCCTCTCCTGACACAGTACTCAACAGAGTAGGAGGAGATGTCCTCTGCTCCAAATCTGGGTGGAGAAAGTTCAGCGTCACACTGTTGTGGTTTATATCACTTCCTGTTACTGTTGCAGGCTTTGAAGGCGGCTCAAAGTTCTCATTGACAGAAAAGCCGTCTGTATAAAGGTAGATGCTGGCACCTTTCTGTGTCTCGTTTGTTAAACCCACCGTCAGGAATGTGATGTTCTTGTTCTCCTTGTTGGCCTCTGCAAAATCACTGAAGAGCTTTGCTTTATGCCGCATTGCTTCCATTTCTTCTCTTGAGTTGTACCATTGATCTGGAGGGGGGGGATCTTGAGCATCGTCTGGTTTGGGTGTTTGTTGAAGGTAGTTTGATAAAGTTGAGAGGTACGGTTCATCACTTCCCAGCGAGGTGAAGACAAAACACACAGCCTGCTCTGCTTTTGAGAATTTCTTCATGAAGATCATTTTCGCTTTGAACGATCTGGGTGTTTTTCATCCTGTTGTGTACGAATTTAAAATGTAGATTTCTCTCTCCTTACAGTCCATCCACTCGTTCAGGTCCTTGCTGTTGAAAGGAGAAGAACATGTCTTCCTCAGTTCCTCTGCGAGCACAGCTTCTTCTTCTCCTCCTCCTCGGATTGATGGAAGTTTCTTTGCCAGGGTTTGTTGGAATTCCAGTTTGAACTCAGAGCACTTCTGTTTAAAGGTTTTGAGTTTTTTCCAATCTGTGGGAACTGCTGTGCAGTTTGGGTTCTCAGTGCATCATTGAACCTCATTTCCAGGTCACTGAAGTCCTCCAGGACACTCTGACATTCTTCAACTAATCCTATACTTATCTGACGGACAAGTTTAGCGGCAGAAAATCTAAACATGTCAGAGGCAACAGCCAGACCTTCACTGGTACTGCGTTTTCCCCGTTGGCTCCCAGCAGCTTTGGCAGACTTTGGTACACCTCTACTGCCTCCTGAAAGGATGTAGGAGGTTTCTGAATCAAAAAGTCTCCAAAGAATCTGCAGGACACTTTCTTAACATTTGCTTTGTCCTTGTCTTCATTTTCAGCGAGTCTTTGCCCTCTATTGAAAGGCAGGGAATGTTCTTGATCATCACCTTCAAGTTGCCTGAATGTCTCGATGGTTCTCGTTGGCAGACACCTCACGGTCAAAGACAAAGAAGGCTTGAGCCCCATAAAGGATACCTGTGACTACATGTGTTGCTATTCCTTTCTCAAAGACAGACTGATGTTTCTTAACCTCCCCAAGATGATTTATGGACAGTTCTTGGAACTTTGTGGTAGTTTTGTAATACATAGTTGCTCTGGCCTGATTTTTGGAAGTCTTGCTATCGTTCAGGTATTTGGCTGCTCCTTCAACCTTTACCAGTCCACCCAAGAAACTAGCCTTCAGATGTGCTTCAACCTCTAGTGCTTTAAATTGTCCTCAATTGATTCGGATGCAACTATATCCCAATAATTATAGTGCTGTGGTTTTTCTCCAATATGATCTTTAAGGTCCTTACGGTCCCACAAAGTCATTCCTGAAAAAGAAGAAGCAGAAATCAAGCTCCCACAACCAGAAACTACAAACTGACCTTATAGTCTGGTTGTCAGCAGTTTATGATAGAAATGTATAGTAGGGTCTCCAGCACAAGAAACGGCTGATGCTAACTTGCATATGTTGGGATATTTGTCAAATTAGCTTAAATTGTGTCCTTTGAAATGATTGGGATTATAGTTTATGCAGACAATTGAAAAAAAAAATGACATGGCTGTTTACAAAACAATTTGGGCTTTGGGGTTATTAAGGATGCTGAGTCCATTTCTTACACTTTCAGGTAAAAAAAATGGCAGATCTAAATAGAAATTTGCCATATTTGCACTCTCTATGGGCGGATTTTTATTACCATGAGTATTGTTGCGACCATTGGAGATAGAGTTGAAAATTATTATCTCTACTGTTTACAATGTTCAAATAAATCCACTCCATGGTTTGTTTGGGTGGGTATTCAGAGCCCGTGAAGAATGATAATAATAATAATAATAATTTCAAAACTCACAAATTAATGAAAGAATAATGCGTTAACTTGCCCAGCCCTAATTATAACTAGAAGAGATGGATGAGTGACAAGTGTTTCTTTAACCTGTTAACTTGTTAAGCTCTGAGCCTGTTTTTCAGGTCTCAGGCTCGAAAATGCCATTCCCAGAACAAATGACCATATCTTCCCTTCTAAAAGGGTTAAATTAATAATCTTTTTTCTCAAAGTAATGATAAACCTGTGAGTTGGATGTAGAACAGTCAGAATCAATATAGATGTTTTTTATTTTAAAGAAAATTCAGATTTTACATAGTAAAAAACTGTAAATTATAGTGTCCGTCCAAAAATTCTTTTTTACTTATAGTGAAAACTACCCTTGGATGATGGGTTAGTAGACTAAAAGCTTTAGGAATCCAAAGTACAACATATAATAAGTACCCTGTATCAAGATTGATGCAAAACAAGTGACATTTGACCTTTTTAGAGAGGTTTAGCCAAAACCACCCCACCTCTGATGTGATTTGGGTGAAAATGTTTTTTTTTCCATATCTCTGGTCCCCCTTGGTCGATTTTGATGGTTGACACCTCTTTCTGACCGTTAGAGCCAATAGAATCGAAGGGGGAGTTCCCCACACACACGTTGTGAAGAGAAAAGGTGGGGGCTTCCAGCATGCAGGTTTGCACCAGAGTGAAGCGATCTCTCGCTCTGACATTTGGAAACGAAAAGCAGTTGTATTGCTTATGGATTATCAGAAATAATTTCAAAGAGGACACAGACACATTGGATGAACCTCTGGATTAACTGCAGCATCGTTTTTTTATCGTTTTAATGCCATTGAAGACCAGTTTTGACCAAGGTAAGCCATGTTAGTGTTTGTATCTACCTTGCGCCACATGTTTTGATGTACGTTTTCGTTTATAGCGTCGCAAATGTTTATCACTGAGTGTTGAGGCACCCCCAGATGTCTCCAGGAGATGCTAATCGAGGGTTGGCTGTGTGTTAGCATTGTGTTTTTTTTTACATTTAAAAAAAAAAAAGATCAGTTAGATGAGTTTCTTCCCGTTACATGGATATAAAACATTCATAGTTTATTAATATTAAGATTCCTTAGACGTTTGTTTCCTGCAAATGACGCGTTTATCCGCCCGGTACCGGGGGGCGGTGCGTAACAGGTTAAGCCCGAGAGACCCCGTACCGGGGCACTGCCGCAACATCTTGCAGGAAACAGTGTCTGAGGGCATGTTCATTTAATAAACTATGAATGTTTTATATCCATGTAACGGAAAGAAACTCATCTAACTGATCTTTTTTTTTTTTTTTTCAAAAGAAAACCCACAATGCTAACGCTGAGCCTCTGAATTAGCAACGAGTGAAAAATGCTAACACCTTACTGCACCGAAAATCACTCACAAAACCTTATTATTTATCTCTTCTCCACATCCATGACATCGTTTCACATCGTGAGGTGACACAGAATCGTTGGACACCCACATTATCACTGAATTATACGAAATGGCGATGTTATAAACAAAAACGGACACATCAAAACATGTGGCGCTAGGTAGCTAAAAGTGCTAACATGGTTACCTTGGCTCTGTAGTCTCTCCAAAGTGGTCTTCAATGGCATTAAAACGCTGCTGAAGTTAATCCATAGGTTAATCTAATGTGTCTGTGTCCCTTTGAAATGATTTCTGATAATCCATGAGCAAACAGACGGATAATCCATGCTTTTAGGTTTCTAGATGTCAGAGCTAGACTGTAGCTTCACTCTAATGCAAAACTGCATGCGCAAAGCCCCACCTTTTTCTTTCACAATGAGTGTGTGTGGGGGACTCCCCCTTCGATTCTATTGGCTCTAACGGTCACAAAATCGACCAATGGGTTCCAGAGATATGAAAAAAATCATGGAGGTGGAGTTTGTTTTGCTAAACCTCTCTAAAAAGGTAAAATGTCACTTGTTTTGCATCAATCTTGATACAGGGTACTTATTATATGTTGTACTTTGGATTCCTAAAGCTTTTAGTCTACTAACCCATCATCCAAGGGTAGTTTTCACTATAAGTAAAAAAGAATTTTTGGACGGACACTATAATTTACAGTTTTTTACTATGTTCAATCTGAATTTTCTTTAAAATAAAAACATCTATATTGATTCTGACTTTTCTACATCCAACTCACAGGTTTATCATTACTTTGAGAAAATAGATTATTAATTTAACCCTTTTAGAAGGGAATGGTCATTTGTTCTGGGAATGTCATTTTCTAGCCTGAGACCTGAAAAACAGGCTCAGGGCTTAACAGGTTAAAGCTCATCTATTATGATATATTTGAACAATATGATATAGGGCCAAATCTGTACCAAACATCTCTCTGAAGTGTTTTGCTAAGTAACACGCTAACGTTAGCGTGTCACTGTGTGTCGCGCTTTCTGCGTTAATATTTCAGGTTTTGGCGGCGTATGGGCAGCTTTGTGAAGGAGACATTATCTGGATGGTACCTTCCAGACACGTTCTACTACCATAAGTTAGAAAGCCTAATAGTGTGGGGTTATGGCCTATTAGCACAGACTGAGAGTGATGGTGACCTGTCTCACAGGGGATATTTGAGAGCCAGGGCCTGATATTAGCACATAATGCGGGCTGTGGCAGTGAACCGTCCCAGAGGAGAAACATGAGAGACGGGATGATGGTAGTAGAGGGTATGTGAGTTCTCACCAGGAACGAGAGAGTCTTTGCGGCAGTCGTACAACATCCCGAGGCTGAAAGGCCGTCCGAGCGCCGCCACCTCCATCGTCCCGCTGACTTCAGAGTCCATCGCTTTGAATGAACTGAAAATAATCAATAACAGCTTGTTAGTTAAAGGTCACCTATTATGCAAAATCCACTTCTTCACGTCTCTTCTACATCAACATGTGTCCCCTCTTCTTCATGTCTCTTCTACATCAACATGTGTCCCCTCTTCTTCATGTCTCTTCTACATCAACATGTGTCCCCTCTTCTTCATGTCTCTTCTACATCAACATGTGTCCCCTCTTCTTCATGTCTCTTCTACATCAACATGTGTCCCCTCTTCTTCATGTCTCTTCTACATCAACATGTGTCCCCTCTTCTTCATGTCTCTTCTACATCAACATGTGCCCCCTCTGTGTAAAGAGACTCTAAAAGTTTCAGGAACAAAGATTCTCTCTCTTTTTCTCCTGATCCATTTCTATAAAAACCTGTCTGAAAATGAGCTGATCAGATTTTGGCCACTTTGTGATGTCATAACGATGTTTTGTCTTGTGCAACCATTAGCCAATCAGCAACCAAGGTAACCCCCCCCCCCCACCTTATCACCTGAATCTCCTCCTAGAGCACCATTGTGTCCTTTTTAACCAAATCTCTCTCAGAGGGCGTGGGAGGGGCTCCTTATTTTCATCTAAAGCAGGGGTGGGGAACCTCCGGCCCCCGGGCCGTATACGGCCCGCGAGACCATTTGTTATGGCCCTCAAAGTAATTTATAAACACACGCAAAAAATTAAAGAAATCTAGACCGCTAAATAATTAAACAAGCGAGTGCCTGTTTTTCCTGGCCAAGGTCAGGGTCCTTGAACACAACACGAGCCTAACATGTCATCACGTGGTATATGTCTCGTCTGACAGGGGTGCAGTTCTGACGGAGAGCACCAGAACGCCACTCCGGCACTTCCAAAAATGTCAGTACCCATAAGGAGCCGTACACATGCTGCAGTTTCTGCGTGGCTGTGTCTTTAGTTGAAAGCCCAGTGGAGATCTGTTCATCTGTCATACTGATCATACAGTCAATCACTTTGTTGTTATTAGCATCTGGTTATATATGGAATATAGGAAGCTTTTTCTACAACCAGTGAGGTAAAGGCACATCTTTATATGATCATTATAGTTATAAAAACACAAGAGAATAAAGTAAACAGGTATAAAATACTATATGACAGTAAAAAAAAGTTGTTAATAAACAAGAATACAGTTTGAAAGGAGAGTGATTTGCCACTCTAACCCCCTCTCCTCACATTCGCAACCTTGGAGTAATTTTTGACAGCCAGCTCAAATTCAATAAACACATAAACCATATCACCAGGACCGCCTTCTTCCATCTAAAAAACATTGCCCGCCTCCACCCCTCACTCTCCTTCCCGGCTGCTGAAACCCTCATCCACGCATTCATCACTTCAAGCCTGGACTACAGTAACAGCATCCTGTATGGTTCATCATCCAACATCCTAAATAAACTACAATATATCCAGAACTGCGCTGCCCGCCTCCTCACCCACACCCGCTCCAGAGACCACACCACCCCTGTCCTTCAAAACCTGCACTGGCTCCCTGTCCGTCAACGAATACACTTCAAAATCCTTCTGCTAACATACAAAGTTCTCAACAACCGGCCCCCCCCCTACCTCACTGACCTGACCCACCACCACACCCCTTCCCGCAGCCTTCGCTCATCAGAAGCGAACCTCCTTTCTATCCCCACACAAACCAAGCTCCGAACCTGGGGGACAGAGCCTTCTCCATCGCTGCCCCCACCCTCTGGGGGACAGAGCCTTCTCCATCGCTGCCCCCACCATCTGGGGGGACAGAGCCTTCTCCATCGCTGCCCCCAGCCTCTGGGGTGTTACGGCTGCTGTTTCTGTCTGCTCGTTAACCTGTCTGAGATTGTTTGCAGCTGTGTGTAATATGTAAATGAGCTGTGTGGTTGCCCCAATGTCGTTGGCTGTCATCTCCTGGTCCTCCTCCGAAGACGCTGATTGGAGCACGCCGGGCCCGACGCTCTCCAATCCCCGTGCCATCCCAGAGCACACCTTCAGGAGATGACTACAAAGCCTGGGGACAATTATCACTCAGGAGGCTCTGCTGCGATCAGACGCCTCACACACATTGCTCCTGTGTCGTGGACACTTCAGTTGAGCTATAGCCTGTGTTTGACATTTGTAATCCGTGTTTAGTGTTGTGTGTTTAGTGTGTTTATACGCATGCTTAGAGTAGCGTGTTGATTTAATGTGTTTAGAGTAGCGTGTGTTTTAGTTTATGTTGTTAGCTGCGTTTTCCTGCAGCCTCCTTCCAATATGGCTAATTGGAAGAGATCTCAGGTGTCTTCATTAGGCTCATTTCAAGAGTCTCCTGTTACCTGTTTTTGGCTTCTTTGTTTGGCTTAGGCTTCTTTTGACCTCATTTTGTTGTGCACCCCTTTGTTGTTGCTCTTAAACCCTATTATAATACTTACAAATCCATCTGGTGTGTGTTATCTTACTCATCTATAGTGGGTTCGTAACAGGGGACAGAGCCTTCTCCATCGCTGCCCCCACCCTCTGGGGGGACAGAGCCTTCTCCATCGCTGCCCCACCCTCTGGGGGGACAGAGCCTTCTCCATCGCTGCCCCCTCCCTCTGGGAGGACAGAGCCTTCTCCATCGCTGCCCCCACCCTCTGGGGACAGAGCCTTCTCCATCGCTGCCCCCACCCTCTGGGAGGACAGAGACTTCTCCATCGCTGCCCCCACCCTCTGGAACTCCCTTCCACAACACATCAGAGACTGCACCGACCCCCCCCCCCCACTTTCAAAACACTGACCAAAACACACCTCTTCAGACTGGCTTTTAATTTGTGAATTATGTTGTGTTGCTGTTTTTAATATGTTTTTATTCTATTATATCTCGTTTTATCACCACTGTAAAGAGTCTTTGAGCACCTGAAAAAGCGCTTGGAAATGAAATGTATTATTATTATTATTATTATGATAATACATTGAATTGAAGTCAACGTTGTGTCAGTGCATCTTGATAGGGTGTGGCTCGCTGTGAGAACATGAAGAAAAGGTTTAACTATGTGAGAGGCAGGGTGTGTTATCCGTCATTTACAAAAGCAGTACATTTATAACGTAAAATTCTAATTGAGGCAACAATATTAACAATTTAA
>JAAOOA010001487.1:87500-112141 GCA_012861695.1 Trematomus loennbergii
TGAAGTCAACGTTGTGTCAGTGCATCTTGATAGGGTGTGGCTCGCTGTGTTTTAGAACATGAAGAAAAGGTTTAACTATGTGAGAGGCAGGGTGTGTTATCCGTCATTTACAAAAGCAGTACATTTATAACGTAAAATTCAAATTGAGGCAACAATATTAACAATTTAATAATGTGATATATATAAAAATATACTACCTGGGCCGCCCCTCCCTACACGCAGATCACGCAGACTGCGTGGGGCCTCATCTTGCGGAGGGAGCCTCAACTGAGCCTCAACTGAGCCGCACCTTTATGCGCTATGCGGCGCAATTAGTGTAGGCACAGTTTAGCCACTGCAAGGCTCCACTAGCACCCCCTCCCCCCCGTCGACGCTCGCGACACAGAGGGTCTCATCATATAACTTTGTGTGGGGCCACAAGTTGGCCAGAAAACCTATAAACCCTGTATATTACTATTTGCAATTTCTCTGTAAAATTAGTACTTTTTGCTGATAATCCTTCTCTACTTTATTTTTTTGATATATGGTTTATATGGTTTTATAAATTGCAATATCATTATTTCCGGTCTCTGTACTCCATTAGATCTCTCTTTTCTCTCTCTCTCTCTTTCTCTCTCTCTCTTTCTCTCTTTCTCTCTCTCTCTCTCTCTCTCTCTCTCTCTCTCTCTCTCTTTCTCTCTCTTTCTCTCTCTTCTCTCTCTCTCTCTCTCTCTCTCTCTTTCTCTCTTTCTCTCTCTCTCTCTCTCTTTCTCTCTCTCTCTCTCTCTCTCTCTCTCTCTCTCTCTCTCTCTCTCTCTCTCTCTCTCTCTCTCTTCTCTCTCTCTCTATAAATATTTCACCGTGGCTCAGGATCATCTGCCAATACAAGCACTTTAGTTCATGTTCAATCCATAATGACATGTCAAAGTATAGCTTGCTCTTTGTGTCTTGTCATTATTAGCAGAGAAAATGTAATGTTTGTAGAACTTTATACAATTAATTCTACCAATCTCGTTGGGGACCGAATATGGAGTACAAATAGATTCAAAATAATAACAAGATTCAGATTCACTATTTGAAGCTTGAGACTCATTTTTGTGTGAGTGAATCAAATCTATGCAATGAGGAAAACACACTGAATGGAGCAACCTGTTCCTCTAAGATTGCAAGCTTTTAATTCCAGATTTACACCAACAGTTAATCTTAATCGACCCAAAACAGACCACGATGTTTTGAGGTAAGAATCGGTCATTGTTATCAACGTATTATGCGATATATGGACATCCCAGTGATAATTTATTACTTCATCAAATTATCGTACAATGAAGATAACGTTGATCATTTTATCAACTTATCGTACGATGTATGGACTAGCCATGGAAAACGTTACTTATCGTACGTTATAAAGATTTGACGCCAATAAATTGTACGTTTTTGTGCCATAATATGAACATGACCTAAACAGCCAGTTATGTTGTTATATTGTGACGTACCCTGCTAGTTATCTGATTGGTTGCCCTTCAAGAAGGTCACCGGAAATTGAGATCAAAGTTGAATTATTTTAACTTTAAGCGAATAGTTAAACAACAATTTTTAGCCGCTTCCCCGCTGATCATGTGATTCAAGCTTTACAGTTTCCACGTGCAGTATTTCAGATAGATGGATGCTTTATTTATCCTAAATTGGGAAATGATGTTGTCACAGCAGCAGTGTTATCCAGCCTTATACACAAGTTAAAAATATGTAAAAGTTACAAGATCTAGTACAAATAAAATTAACATTAACAGCAATATTTACAAATTCACAATAGAAAATACATATATCACTTTTTCAGCAGGTTTCTCCAGTGTTTGTGAAAACTAAATTTCCCTCTCCTGCTGATGTTCAGGTGAGTAGTAGTAATGATCCCGCTGACAGGTCACACCTTTCCCTACTTATGCTAATGCACCCCTTTGATATGCTAATTACCCCTTTGTTCGAGGTGTTATCACATGTAGAAAAAAAACCTACATTGTTTAACTGAACAAGTGTTAAAATAAAAAAAACTTAGTACTGTAAGCCCGGATAAGTTGAATCTACTTTAAAAAATAGAGGAAAGTGGTTGCCTTTAAACATTTAAGTAAAGCATTATGAAAACTTGAGTCAATTAAACTTGAATTAATCAAGGACTTGAATTGTTATTTGAAGTACAATCCACTTCATGTCAAGTTGATTTTACTTACATTTTTAAGTCAACCACTTTCTATTTATTTAAGTAACGCATTAGGAAAACTTGAGTGAATTTAACTTAAAGGGGACCTATCATGCAAAATGCACTGTTGTACGTCTTTTATACATGAATATGTGTCCCCGGTGTTCCAGGGAACTCACCAAGTGTCAGAAACACAACCCTCTCTATTTTCCTCCATACCCAAATCTAAAAAAAAGGGGCTGCAACAGATCTGATAAAAACTGATCCAGATTTGAACACTTCTATGACGTCACAGAAGTGGCACTACGGCTATTGGGCCAACTCTCCACCTGTTCAATTTATGTAAACTTGTATAACTCATGAAAGATAAATGAGTGTTTCAATAAAACTATTACATATAAAAATGTATAGTGCAGTTTTTGTTTTCATTGCAATATATTTTTTTTATATGTATCAATATATAGCCATACATGGTCCATGCATATATTGCAATATATTTAAATATATAAGGACTACTTTCCCATATATGGAAATGTATGATCCAGTATTGTATTATATTTACCAATATATTTTTGTTTCATAAGGGGTAGTTGGCTGGCCCGGCACCTACTGGTGTCTCTGCCCTGCATCTGAACATGTACTCTGTGTTAGGACTCAGGTCTCTCACTGTGACTTCTTCAGCTTTGGATGCTGTCTTTTGTTTCCAGCCGTCCTCTCCACTGACACAGTACTCAACAGAGTAGGAGGTGATGTCCTCTGCTCCAAATGTGGTGGAGAAATGTTCAGCGTCACACTGTTGTGGTTTATATCACTTCCTGTTACTGTTGCAGGCTTTGAAGGCGGCTCAAAGTCCTCATTGACAGAAAGGCCGTCTGTATAAAGGTAGATGCTGGCACCTCTCTGTGTCTCGTTTGTTAAACCCACGTCAGGATTGTGATGTTCTTGTTCTCCTTGTTGGCCTCTGCAAAATCACTGAAGAGCTTTGCTTATGCCGCATTGCTTCCATTTCTTCTCTTGAGGTGTACCATTGATCTGGAGGGGGGGATCTTGAGCGTCGTCTGGTTTGGGTGTTTGTTTAAGGTAGTTTGATAAAGTTGAGAGGTACGGTTCATCACTTCCCAGCGAGGTGAAGACAAAACACACAGCCTGCTCTGCTTTGAAGCTTTCTTTGTACAGGTCTGTTTGAGATGAGACGATCTTGGTGTTTGTCATCATGTCGGTCAGAGACATCACGGTGTAATTTCTCTCTCCTTACAGTCCATCCACTCGTTCAGGTCCTTGCTGTTGAAAGGAGAAGAACATGTCTTCCTCAGTTCCTCTGCGAGCACAGCTTCTTCTTCTCCTCCTCCTCGGATTGATGGTAGTTTCTCTGCCAGGGTTTGTTGGAATTCCAGTTTGAACTCAGAGCACTTCTGTTTAAAGCTTTTGAGTGTTGTTCCAATCTGTGGGAACTGCTGTGCAGTTTGGGTTCTCAGTGCATCATTGCACCTCATTTCCAGGTCACTGAAGTCCTCCAGGACACTCTGACATTCTTCAACTAATCCTATACTTATCTGATGGACAAGTTTAGCAGCAGTAGAATCTAAACATGTCAGAGGCAACAGCCAGACCTTCACTGGTACTGCGTTTTCCCCGTTGGCTCCAGCAGCTTTGGCAGACTTTGGTCAAGCGTGTCCGGTTGAGCCAAACTATAAAAAAACTTTTTTGGCCAGGTTCTTCTGGTGCCCTCAGGTACACTTGGATACAGTGTTATTTGGGGTTATTTCTACGGTAGTACCACGAAACAGATGATAATTAGTTCATCGTTTTTTAATTCTGTAATTTCTGAACACCTTCGGTTGATGCTGTCATCTGGCCGTCCTGAGTTTATTCCAATAAACAATAAAAGTCAAATAACTTCCAGTTCAGCGGTAACAGTGACAGATAACAGCAATCAGTAGCCTTCACATTGTAGAACATTTTCTGATTGTCATGGCATTTCAACGAAAGTCACTGTGTATAGTTTGGCTAGCGCTGCTCTCAAACAAAGGATAATGACAGCACTACTTTCACCAGCATCCATCACCGGCCAAAATAACCCTGATGAGAAAGCTTTCCTGCAGGTAGTGAAAGCCAAGATGGACACTTCACGTCACACCTGGCGTCTACTAGAGTGCTGGTCTCCATGCTGAAATCAAACAAGACCTGGAGGTCATCCAACAGGGCACCTAAGCGGACATTATTTATATCAAAATGTCATAGCTGAATTCTGTCCTTTAGCTCATGCGCTGGTGGATTTTCAGTTGAATATTTGAAGATTTTGGCCAAACTTCTTCTATGTTTTCTGAAATTTTGTTGCGGGACACCATTTACTTTCTGTCAGGCCTCTGTCTCTTATCTATTGAAAAATGATCCTATTATTTGTCGTTGCTACCTTTATATTTAGATCTTTAGTGTTGTAACAATTGTAAATTGTTTGTTAATGTGTTGGATTATATCCTGGACTAAAGGCTACCATCCATAATTTCCCAAAACCACGCTGGTTCAATATAAAACAAACTCTTCTGTTTCATATTCTATGGGTAATATAAGTACTCTCCATGACTACCTGTATGGATGTCACTTAACTTCCTTCATTTAAATTAATACAAACAGAGGTCTTTCTTAGTGTTCACAGTTTATATTCATCAGAATCTGAATTTGAGCCTCACATAAACAAGCTAGTCCAAACCTGTTTTTTCCATCAACACACAATCTAATCCATGCTTTCAAAAACACATATCAAATAATTTTTCATCTATGTGTTTCATCTGGTTTTAAAGGTGACATTTTTTCCTCACCAGGGACGAGTAAGTCGTTGTGGCAGTTGTACAACATCCCGAGGCTGAAAGGCCGTCCGAGCGCCGCCACCTCTATCGTCCCGCTGCCTTCAGAGGTCATCGCTCCGAATGAACTGAAAAGAATCGACAACAGCTCGTTAGTTAACTTCAATGATTTGGTAATATCATGTCCAACCATGCTCACATTTTGTTTTCAATTAGACCTTTCTACTCAACAAAGAGACACAAAAACTCCACAATTGACACTAACTCTAATCAAGCCCAAATTCAAAGATAACTTTTAAAAAAGCTACTTGAGCTGCTGTACACATTACTACACTCTCGTAGTCGAATAATCCATTATTACACGTTACTTTTTATGATAAGACATATTTAATTTAAATAAATTGCCATTCATGAATCACTCATTTATAAAAATAATGAATAAACAGAAAAAGCTTTTAATTTATTGAGAGGGGACGTGCTGTGATTGGCATCATTTATGTAAACAATTGTGTCACTTTAACAGCTTTATTGCACTTCTTTTTCATTATTTCCTTTACGTCTATCCAAAGTCGCACTGTTGGAGGAGCCTGGGTCTGAGAATGTTATTGGTAAAACCAGTGCTCGAAGTGGGCCACTATTCACCGCTACGCAGTACCGGCACTTCCACATTTTATTCGTTGGCGTATCGTGACTTTTATTTGCGTACAGGCACTTCTCCCAGGCTGCCGGGACTCTACTCAGCCCTCTAAAATCATGTTCCATTGATCCTTTTGCCTTTAATAGGAAACAATATTGCTTTACCAAGGAGCAGGGTGTTCCCAGCGAGTACTCAAAGATGCATGCGCACTACGTTGGCGCTCAGTTGCTGCCATTAGCACTTAAAATCAATTCAAACACCATGACACAATTCCATCTGATTAATGATAAAAACCTTGAGGACATTATACAACTTCTGAAATCCTCGTCCTGCTGCCTTGATATTATTCCAACAGTATTTTTCAAAAATGTTTTCATTGCATGGCCTCAGATCTCCTTCACATATTAAACAAATCTCTTCACTCAGGTGTTTTTCCTCAGGCCCTGAAAACTGCAGTCATTAAACGGCTCTTAAAAAAGAATAATCTAGATGCTTCAGTAATGAACAATTACAGGCCCATATCAAACCTGCCATTTCTAGGTAAAATCATTGAAAAAGTAGTTTTTCAACAGTTGAGTAATTTCTTGCATTCAAATAACTATGTGGATGTGTTCCAGTCAGGATTTCGTCCAAACCACAGCACTGAGACTGCTCTTGTTAAGGTCTTCAATAGGCGCGTTCACACCAAGTACTTTTCCCACAGTAGTTCCTGAGAACTTTAGTTCATGAGAGTTCTTTTAGTTCTGACGAACTAAAGCAGATCGCGTTCACACCAAAATGAGTTCCTGGGGGTGGATTAGGCAAATGAGCCGCTGACGTCACTTCTTCTTCTTCTGCTTAGCTTTTCCTGGCAGGCCGCAAACAACTTCACGGCGAGTACAGTAGGTGGCGGTATGCACCTTAAAGTTGCAATCCGCCAAAAAACCGAGAGAAGAAGAAAAAAAACTTCCGCTTCCGCTGTATGCTTCTGTTTACCTTCCGACCTCAGTCAGACACGCTATGGAGTTGACTGAAGTTGTGGTTTTGGTGCTGAGTTATTTAAGCCAATAACTCAGCCACAAATACAGATCGCGGTTAAGAAGCCTTAACAAAAGGACTGGACGGCGACAAGCACACGCTATGGACATGTTTCGTCAGCTGAGGATGATGACCGTTATCACGCCCAAAGAACAGCAATGGTACGTTCAGTAAATCACATTAATACTATCTAATGTAGGATTTATGGAGTTATGTCGGGCTAATTTGTGTCTTTGTATGTGTTCCAGATATGCGGTGCTTGAAGCGAAACGACTGCAACATGGACAATATCAAAATCCAGGTGGCAGCATGTTGCGTATTGCATAACCTGTGTGAGCGTCATGGTGATGAGTACAGGGAGGAATGGACTGCCTTACCGGCGACCCAGCTTGATGACAACCATTCATATGTTTTTGTTTATTACAAATGAAAGTAAAATATACACAAGTGTCTTGATTAAATGATTGTAGAATAAGGATTTTGGACGTTTGCCCTGCAGCCATGAATTGCATTAAAAGCAGCAAGAAACTTTGAATTGATTTCATTTTATACATTTATATCTGAGTAGGCAATATCAATATAATCAATTACTGTAGTACATGTCATTCATTTATTTGTGATATAAAGTCTGCCTAGGTGGTGCATATTCTGGAAAATCAATTGAGAAACAAAAAGAACAATCTCAAATTGTTTAAATGACTTCTGATTTGTCTGACCATAGGAAAGAGTTAGATAAGAAATAATACCACTAACATGTCTGTAGTATTGCACAGTAAATAGGCTCAGCAGTTAACACTTTATTATATATCCTCCTATGTTCCCTTACTATAATTAATTAAAATATTGAACTCACAACACTGTTAATTACAAACTTAACCATTTATCTTTCTATAAATAGTGTTTGTGTTGATGGACGCCATTTTGAAATACAATTGAATGATCTTTTTCAAAGACACATATATGGGGTGGGACACAATAAATAAAGCTTTGCCAGTTTCATGGTGTCATGATGGTATCAGAATAATCACTTACATGTGATGTATAGGATGCTACACAGGTCACCATAAAGATAAAGTGTCAGGAGAAATAAGCAAGATACATTTTCTGTTTAATCGCAATGTAGGTTCTCTTTTATTTATCAGCAGCAGATCAATAAGTGTCAGTAGTATCAAAACAATATAATAACAGTGGCAATATATATATATATATATATATATATATATATATATATATATATATAATAACAATAGATAGGCTCAGCAGCACACACCTTAGTGCAAAGTGAAGTGTCAGTATTAATAACAGTGGCATATATATATATAATCACAATAATACAAAATGAACTGTCCCAGGTGTAGGCAATTTGGGGTGAAGTGTCTTGCCCAGGGACACAACGACATCCTGACTGCAGTGGGGTTTGAACCTGTGCTCCCTGATCCGAACACCAACGCACCAGACCACTGCACCACACGCCTCCCAACAAGTCATTGTACAGTTTATCAACGACGACAAGTTTTTCTTAATTTTTGTATTGAAGGCCTGTTGGATTTAATCAGCTCGCTTAGCACTGCCAGAAGCCCAGCCTGAAAGGTATTTTGTTGCTCCACCTGGCGCGCCGACACCTCCACCTGGCGCGCCGCCGAGTCAGCATGGCGCTGCATCACCATGAGCAGCTGGTCGTCCGATTCCTGGGCCTTGTGTGAATGCAGCAGCCGTTCGTCGTGCATCTCCTTGGCACGCAGGTCCTCATTCTCCTTGCTGACCATGGCACGGCAGTCCATCGCCATGATGGTGTCAAGGAAGCTGTCATCGCGTGCCCACTTTCCTAAGGTGAAATATGCAAGATACAAGATCAGTTTAATCGCAACAACGACACAACATTGTCCAAATACCAGAAGGGGAGCAGCCCATAACAGAGAGCCCCCCACGTCAGAGTCATCACTGTGGGCGATCTCCACCTCTGAGGCCCAATCCCAAACCACTCCCTCGACCCTACCCCTCCGTGACGGAGTGAACTCCGTCTGTAGCCACACTCGCAGCTCAACGAGGCTCCCTCCTGTCAGATGGAGGGAGTAAATACAGCGGCAAGCTTTGGGACAAACTCCCCTCTCTCCGGCAGAAACAGGAAATGCCGTAACTGTATGTAACAACGGTTTCAAATCAGCTTCTCTTAGACAAAAAATGTAAATTAATAACTCAAATAAAACTCCAAACATCTTTCATTGTGTTACTTTTTCTGTAAAGCTCTTTTAGTTTTAAACCTGATGTTTATAAGTTTCTTAGTTTTTGCAACAGTCTGTAAATATACACAACTTTATAATAAAATGCACACATTTACCTTTTTCTAGACTAAACACAGGTATGATCCTAAGTTAAAAAAATATGAGGTTATCATGAGGTTGTTAACATCGCAATTTATCAGTGGATGTTTGCTGGAAACTTTTTAACAGCGTGTTTCCTGACGGACACACACAGCGTGACTCCGGTCAGGTAGAGACCGGTCTCAAGTCAGCACCGATGCAGACTCGCTGTTTGAGGGCTTGATAGCCCACTCCCCCTCCACACCTCTCCACACTCGTTGGTTTGGAACAGCACTTAATGTGGCGGACCCTCCGCGCGAACGCGCAAACGGAGGGGTAGTGTGTAGGGGTAGGGTGTAGCATGTCGTTGTGTCCCCGAGACACTTCACCCCAAAGTGCTCCTGTGGGGATTGCCCACAGTATTGAGTAGGTAAGCTTTGGATAAAAGCGTCTAACAAGTGACATGTAATGATTCAAAAAGCTTTTGGTGGCCATATTGAATAACAAACCAATGTGGTTTACTTGTTATCCACAGTTTAGCTGCTAAATGTTACCTTTACAAAGCTACGCTGAAAACACAGCAAAGTTCATATAACGGTATTAGGTTAGTTGAAACTAATATTTTTATAGTTAAACTCAACACTTTTCTTTGTGCTCCACATATCTAAATGTATAAAGTGTGTTTTCACCTCCGTTCCCTCCTGTTTGCTGCAGTATGGCAGCAGCGGTCAGGATGGGATCCTCTGTGATCAGATAGTGGTCCTGATGGTGTCCGCTGACCGGGCGCAGGCTGCCTACTCTCAGCGGGGGGGAACTGAACGTGGAAACTGTGTTTCTCTGAGGGATCCTCCATGTAGTCTGAGAAGCCTTCTGAGGAAACAAGGTCAAACTATTTAGGATAATACTATGAGAAGGACAATGTTTAGGCAGTAAATAGAATTTCAATTACATTTCTACTTAAATGTGCAAAAATATTAGAACATCAGTCTTTGTGGCATGCAGGTAATCAACTGTTTAAGCTTTTACCATTAACATGTAGAATGAATGTTGCAAATTACTTGAAATTATAGCAACTACAATCTGTTGTTTACCTCTATGCATTAGCCACAGAGGTAGCATTATGTCCAGCTAGCATGCTAATTGCTAACGTTATATTATCGTTTTATCCCGGAGGGGAAAACTAGTTTCTAATCCTGAGAGAAACACCTCGCCTGAAACACACGATTAGTGCCATGAGTTAGTGAAGCAAATTACAGAACATTGCACTTATTCACAAGTCAAAACGTGTTCATAGCGGGCATGGATGAGAATAGCTAGCTAGCTAGATGTTATTAGCCAGCTTGGACCTAACGTTAGCAAGTTCTACCATGGCTAGCTCGATCTACTGAGCAAATAAAAGTACATCTAAGACCAGTATTGTGCAGATTAAAACAGTGCAGTGCATGTATTTTATTTTACCTTGGTAGTCGTCCCGACATGACTTTGCCAGGTCTGCTAACTTTGCTGATCCACTGAAACTGCATTCAGTAGAAGCTTCGGAATGTGGCGCTTCGCGTCCTTCGAGTAAATCGCCAGAAGCGCAGACACATCCTCATCACTCCAATTGATTTATTTAGTGTTGCTATAATAACTGCTTTCACAAAAGGAATCTCTTCGTGTGTGCTGCGAAGCGAGGAAATACAATGGCCGCTTACAACAAAAAATTCTGAGTCAAACGGGCGTGGTTTGCATTCGCACAGCCAATCAGACGTAGGAACTACTTTCTCCCACGAGAGACCCTGCTCTGTAGCAGGGACTGAAAAGCGAGTCTCGCGAACTAAGTTGAGCTACTTTAGTTCCTGGGGCTTTTTGGTGTGAACGCAAATATATCGTAGTTCTGATGAACTATTGTGGGAAAAGTACACCAAAGTACTCCGGTGTGAACGCACCTAATGACATCCACTTAAACACAGACAGTGGCAGAACTTCAGTGTTAGTATTATTAGATCTCAGTGCTGCGTTTGACACTGTTGACCACAACATATTACTTGACCGACTGGAACACTGGGTGGGACTTTCATCAACAGTTCTAAATTGGTTTGAATCCTACTTAAAGGACATTATTGCGGCAGTAATCTTTCAAACAAAGTGCCGCGAGGGACTAAACAAGAGAAAAACATTGTGGACGTGCAAAAACTCAGTCTTTCCAACAGTATGCGTTTGACCTTTTATTTTCAAAGCAAAAGTTCAATAGTCCATATCCATATGTATATTCTTTTATGCGTGCATGCGTGCGTGCGTGCGTGCGGTCAACAAAAATTGTCCTTCTCCAGTTCACTCCCCCTCCATCTATCACAAAATGTGCAGGTAAAAGCAACCGGATATAACCGCAAACGTCACCACACAAATCCTTTGACACGCCCACCACCTATAGTGACTCAAAAACATGTACCGTAATAAACACAGAAAAAATACTTCAAATGTGGCTCCTACATTCCGGCCCCTAATTATATCAACATAATAATTACACAACTGAAAAATGATGTAGGAGACAATCAAGGAAAAAACTTTTAACCTGTTACGCACGGCCCCCCGGTACCGGGCAGATAAACGCGTTTTTTGCAGGAAACAACGTCTAAGGAATCTTAATATTTAATAAAACTATGAAGGTTTTATATCCATGTAACGGAAGAAACTCAGCTAACTGATCTTTTTAATTTTTTTTCTCCAAAAAAACCCACAATGCTAGCACTCAGCCTCTGAATTAGCCACGAGCGAACATTTTTTACCTAAAACGGCACTTAAACTCACAATAACTCCCTTATTACTTATCCTAGATGCACAACCAACCACTCGTTTTTGGTGTCCTGGAGACACTGAATCTGTGTAAAAAACCTCAACACTCAGTGATAAACAATTGCAACGCTACGTAAACGAAAGCGTACATCATAACATGTGGAGCTAAGTAGCTAGAAACGCTAACATGGCTTACCTTGGTCAAAACTGGTCTTCAATGGCATTAAAACGATAAAAAAACGATGCTGCAGTTAATCCATAGGTTAATCCAATGTGTCTGTGCCTTCTTTGAAATTATTTCTGATAATCCATAAGCAATACAACTGCTTTTTAGTTTCCAAATGCCAGAGGGAGAGATAGCTCCACTCTGCCCTACATTTACATGCGCACAGCCCCCACCTTTTCTCTTCACAATGAGTGTGTGTGAGAGCCTCCCCCTTCGATTCTATTGGCTCTATCGGTCAGAAAGAGGTGTCAACCATCAAAATCGAGCAAGGGGGGCCAGAGATATGAAAAAAAAAACATTTTCACCCAAATCACCTCAGAGGTGGGGTGGTTTTGGTTAAACCTCTCTAAAAACGTCAAATGTCACTTGTTTTGCATCAATCTTGATACAGGGTACTTATTATATGTTGTACTTTGGATTCCTAAAGCTTTTAGTCTACTAACCCATCATCCAAGGGTAGTTTTCACTATCTGTAAAAATAATTTTTGGACGGACACTATAATTTACAGTTTTTTACTATGTAAAATGTGAATTTTCTTTAAAATAAAAAACATTTATATTGATTCTGACACTTCTACATCCAACTCACAGATGTAACCTTGCTTTGATAAAAGAAATTATTCATATAACCTTTTTAGAAGTTAGGTTGTAGTCATTTGATTTGGGCATGTCATTTTCGAGCCTGAAACATGAAAAACAGGCTAGGTGCTTAACAGGTTAAGGATAAAAACGTCCTTTGTTAAAGTGTCCTTTTCCCTCTTAGGTGCCTTGCAAACAATGGACGTCCGCTCTCGGGAGCGTCGGAGTGGTGCGGTCACCCTAAGTGACAGACCTAAAGTATCCGGGATTCAGGCATCTTCCCTGGCTTGTACATTTTTGGTGATGCGCCTGGAGGTATCAGCCTATTTTAAACAACTTTTCCCCGCTTTTCAAACATTTATTCCGGGGTTTTAGCCAGTCATTTTGCACGAAATCATTTAACATTAACGGTCTCCTGAAAAAGCACATATTCTGTGCATTTTCAGGAGAGCGTCTATGTTAAATGATTTCGTGCAAAATGACTGTCTAAAACTCTCTTCCAGACATTTAAAATACTTTCCCCGACCATTTAAACATTATTTCTGGGTGGTAAAGTGCAGTTAAGCGGCCTGGAGGTATTATACTATTTCAAACAATTTTCCCCGCCTTTCAAAGACTTATTCCTGGGTACAAGTGTTATCTTTCCCCCCCTGGGTGTGTGTGAGACAAGTGAACTGAGTCAGCCTGCCAACAAGCAGCACCGTGCTGTCATTTGAAACATGTTACCCCACAGTTTGACACAGCTTTAGCCACGTTTTGAGGACTCTTTCCTGGGTACAAGTGTTATCTTTCCCCCCCTGGGTGTGTGTGAGACAAGTGAACTGAGTCAGCCTGCCAACAAGCAGCAGTGTGCTGTCATTTGAAACATGTTACCCCACAGTTTAACACAGCTTTAGCCACGTTTCAAGCACTTACTGCTGGGTCAATGTGTCCTCTTTCACCTCTCTGGGTGATGTAGTCAGTTTATGGAGCTTAGCCCACAAATCCTGGATGATCCAGGCCGCCTTTGGGTGCTCATGGGCGGGCATAGAAGCACCATAAAAACCACCCCTTGTAGAGTCACCAGGGGCACGAGAATACCCTTCACAGAAGGGGTGTTCGTGCTGTGAAGAAGGCCGACTTTGGGTGCTCATGGGCGGGCATAGAAGCACCATAAAAACCACCCCTTGTAGAGTCACCAGGGGCACGAGAATACCCTTCACAGAAGGGGTGTTCGTGCTGTGAAGAAGGCCAACTTTGGGTGCTCATGGGCGGGCATAGAAGCACCATAAAAACCACCCCTTGTAGAGTCACCAGGGGCACGAGAATACCCTTCACAGAAGGGGTGTTGGTGCTGTGAAGAAGGCCAACTTTGGGTGCTCATGGGCGGGCATAGAAGCACCATAAAACCACCCCTTGTAGAGTCACCAGGGGCACGAGAATACCCTTCACAGAAGGGGTGTTGGTGCTGTGAAGAAGGCCAACTTTGGGTGCTCATGGGCGGGCATAGAAGCACCATAAAAACCACCCCTTGTAGAGTCACCAGGGGCACGAGAATACCCTTCACAGAAGGGGTGTTGGTGCTGTGAAGAAGGCCGACTTTGGGTGCTCATGGGCGGGCATAGAAGCACCATAAAAACCACCCCTTGTAGAGTCACCAGGGGCACGAGAATACCCTAGGTGGTGCCGTGAAAAGGCCGAATTTGGGTGCTCATAGGCGGCCTGCTGCAGAGTCATTTTCAGGCTCCTCTCCACAATTGTCCCCCTAAAATGATTTTAAATCATTATTTTTGCATTTAAATGCATTTATTCTATCATTTATATGGTTCCCCAACACAATGCACATAGTCTGGAGCTCACTGGGGTCCTGCATATAATTTAATCAGGCGTTTTAACACTTTTTCCCATGAAAATGATTTTAATCACTATCATGGGGCTATGAAAATAAAATTCCGGGTAATGCAGAGCACAAGTGCACCTTTTACTATTTAAATGTATTTGTATTATATATTTGGGCTAGGTAGGGGACCTCTCTGGGTGATTTAGTCAGTTTATGGATTTTTTCCCACAAATCCTGGATGATCCAGGCCGAATTTGGGTGCTCATAGGCGGCCTGCCAGGCGCCCCCACCCGTGGAAAGCAAAAAAAAGTGAAGAAAACGCTTAATTATATCTTAAAATAATCAAAAATGAAGTTTTGAAAAATTGTCAAATTTTTCTAAGTGCCAACGGGAGTAGTGGCCAGGTGTTTGGCGCTTCGGGCCGATTTTTCCCCTTCTCCGATGGTTGGTACAACGGAGAAGGGGAAAAAGTCCCTGGGCTTCATTTCCACTTCTCTGTCAAAAAGATTCATCCATACTTTTCAGACTACCTTCCGCACGAAATCAGAAACCCAGTTTTTGGGTGGACTCAGAAAAAAACGGCTGTTGGAAATCATGGAAGAATGTATCCGCTCACCAAGCACTCTGAGTGGGCCTCATTTTGTGCCTCAAGACCCCCAGCCTGGTTCTCCCAATAAAGTTCGACATGGAGGAATGCGAGGGCACTTTTGCAGGTGACTCTACCCGATTATGAGGCACTATTTTGGGGTATTTTTTACATTTTCCCGGTTCTCCAAATAGTTTAAGTGCGACATTTTGAGCCCTGGAGGAATGCGAGGGCACTTTCCCGGTGACTCTACCCGATTTGAGGCACTATTTTGGGGTATAATTTTTACATTTTGACCCCTTTCCCCGGTTTTCACCAAAGTTGAGTTGGATGATTTCCACCATGGAGGAATGTCAGGGGAGTCCGCGGGGGACTCTTGCGGGGTCATGAGGCACTATTTTGGGGTACAATTTTTCCATTTTGACCCCTTTCCCCGGTTCTCACCAAAGTTGAGTTGGATGATTTCCACCATGGAGGAATGTCAGGGGAGTCCGCGGGGGACTCTTGCGGGGTCATGAGGCACTATTTTGGGGTACAATTTTTCCATTTTGACCCCTTTCCCCGGTTCTCACCAAAGTTGAGTTGGATGATTACCCATGGAGGAATGTCAGGGGAGTCCGCGGGGGACTCCTGCGGGGTCATGAGGCACTGTTTTGGGGTATAATTTTTCATTTTGACCCCTTTCCCCGGTTCTCACCAAAGTTGAGTTGGATGATTTCGACCATGGAGGAATGTCAGGGGAGTCCGCGGGGGACTCCTGCGGGGTCATGAGACACTGTTTTGGGGTATAATTTTTACATTTTGACCCCTTTCCCCGGTTCTCACCAAAGTTGAGTGTGATGATTGCTGAGTCATGATGCACTTTTTTGGGGGTACCTCATTATCAACACGGACTAGAGATGTCTCGGAGATGGCTCGGACCCCACACCCTGGTTCTATGTAACCCTGGAGGAATGTCACATGAGTCGACAGGGGACTGCTGCTGGCTAATGAAGGACTATTTTGGGGTACATTTCCCCCATTATCAACACGGACTAGAGATGTCTCGGAGATGGCTCGGACCCCACACCCTGGTTCTATGTAACCCTGGAGGAATGTCACATGAGTCGACAGGGGACTGCTGCTGGCTAATGAAGGACTATTTTGGGGTACATTTCCCCCATTATCAACACGGACTAGAGATGTCTCGGAGATGGCTCGGACCCCACACCCTGGTTCTATGTAACCCTGGAGGAATGTCACATGAGTCGACAGGGGACTGCTGCTGGCTAATGAAGGACTATTTTGGGGTACATTTCCCCCATTATCAACATGGACTAGAGATGTCTCGGAGATGGCTCGGACCCCACACCCTGGTTCTATGTAACCCTGGAGGAATGTCACATGAGTCGACAGGGGACTGCTGCTGGCTAATGAAGCACTATTTCCGGGTACTTTTTTTTCATTTTCACCCAAATTTCCCTGGATGAAATATTTTTTAGTTTTTTTGTTTTTAGCCCAGTTTTGGCCACAGCGTTGCCTGGAGGATAGGACCGAGATATGACAGACTCTCTGGCCGCCTCACAAGTCACTATTGTCGGACACTTTCTTTGCTTTACCCCGGTTCTATCACTCTTTCCTCCTTTGACCATACAACCCGTTTCCTGCTGGGGTGGTGCCTGGTTCCGGGGTACCCCAAACCCTCTCATGGTCGGGGCACCATGTATGGATGCATCGGACCCAATGTTGCCATCACCAGCCCCGCGTTGGTGCGGAAGTGGGACCATCTGACCCGGTGGTAACCCAATACTTCCCTTCGTCCATGCACCATGAATTGATGCATCGGACCCAGTGTCGCAACCACCGCTCACGCTAACGCATATAAACGGAGAACTATAACATCATTTTGATCAAATTCATTATGTGTGTTTCAGTAAGGATGTCATCTGAATGCCCGGTGTGCAGACTCTTCTATCTGGCATTGAACAAACACCTTAAGCACAAGCATGCAGTGCGGAACTTGGAGGAGAGGGGAATCCTCCTGAAAATAGCCAGTGGAAGGATAAATGTTCGGACCAAACCCTGTCCCATCGCTGGGTGTTCGTACGCTGGGAAGAGACTGGACCGTCATGTAAAACATGACCACCCTGAGTTGTCCCGACATGAGGCACAGCAGGTCATGGCAAGGCTGAAGCATAGTGTGGCACTGCAGTTGCTCCATGACCTCCGTGAGACTAACCCCATCATTGGAATGGCTACATCATTGGATATAGACAATGAGGGGGAATACCCCGGGCACCCTCCACCCTTCTCCCCACATACCGAGTGTGACAACGAGGACTGCAGGCAGGTGATGCTGGAAAATGTGGCATTGAGGGCTCAGAAGGATGCCCTCAATGATGAGGTGAAGACCCTGCGCTCCAGGCTGAAAAAGGAGCTAAAACCCAGGAAGCAGAGTGCTGCTGTTCTTGAGGAAGAGGACGAATGTATACGATTTAAGGGCCTGGCAATCCCAAGTACCTCCGGCATAAACACAGTAGCCTCAGGCAGCAATACCCCTGTGAAGACCCCGGTGAAGACTGTCATGCAGTCCCCAGTAACCTCCGGTAGCGGGACCCCTGTGAAGACCCCGGTGAAGACTGTCATGCATTCCCCAGTAACCTCCGGTAGCGGGACCCCTGTGAAGACCCCGGTGAAGACTGTCATGCATTCCCCAGTAACCTCCGGTAGCGGGACCCCTGTGAAGACCCCGGTGAAGACTGTCATGCATTCCCCAGTAACCTCCGGTAGCGGGACCCCTGTGAGGAGCCCGGTGAAGACTGTCATGCTTGCAGTAGCCTCCGGTGGGAAGACACCGGTAAAGAACCCTGTGAAGAGCCAAGTGAAGACTGTAATGCTTGCAGTAGCCTCCGGTGGAAAGAGACCGGTCAAGAACCCTGTGAAGAGCCCAGTGAAGACTGTCATATTACCAGTTTCCTCCGGTAGCGAGACGCCTGTGAAGACCCCGGTGGAAACTGTCATGTTTGCAGTAGCCTCCGGTAGCGAGACCCCTGTGAAGACCCCGGTGGAAACTGTCATGTTTACAGTAGCCTCCGGTAGCGAGACCCCTGTGAAGACCCCGGTGGAAACTGTCATGTTTGCAGTAGCCTCCGGTAGCGAGACCCCTGTGAAGACCCCGGTGGAAACTGTCATGTTTGCAGTAGCCTCCGGTAGCGAGACCCCTGTGAAGACCCCGGTGGAAACTGTCATGTTTGCAGTAGCCTCCGGTAGCGAGACCCCTGTATGCCGGAAGACCCGTGCCTCTAAGCTGGCTAATGACTTGCCCTCTCCCTCAAATTACTGGTCCACTGGGTGTGGACGGGGGAATACCATGCGTGAAATCACGTTGCCTAGAAGCATGGAGGCGTACCTTCAGACATACTTGGATCATTGTTTGGGTGTCGCTCCGACAGTAAAACAGAAAGACAATGTTGTGTCGAAGATCAGCCGGATAAAGAACTTCATAGTATACATGGCCCATGGTGTTAACCGCCTGTCAGACTGGCTGTTCCTAAGAAACATGAAGATGATCCGTGGCTGGAGCGAGTATATTGTAAAGCCGGGCCGGGCAGTCACAACATCAGAGTTCTTCCTGAAGAATGTGCACCAGTTCATGGGGTACATGTCTGAGTCAAAGCCCCGGGGGTGCAAGCTCACCCAGTCTGATATGACCCACATAATGAGAGAGGTGAAAGCCAACATGAAACACTTGAATAAGGCAGTCACTCTACATCAGTTTAAGGTGAAGAGGAACAAACTGGATCGTCTGCCGAGCCAGGCGGAGCTTCTCGCCGCCATGGCGGCCGCTGAGAAGCGCATCCCGGAGCTCCTCGACCTGATGGCCGGCACGCCGACCTCAACCACCCAGAAGCTTCTCTATGGCTATCTCACCCTCCATTGGAGCCTCCTGTATGGCCACCGTACGGGCGTGTACGCAAACATGAAAAACAGTGAGGTCTTAGAGGCAGCCATAAGGGGAACTGCTGAGGGCTACATCATCCATGTGCAGGATCACAAGACGGCCAAGACATATGGCGAAGCACAGCTGGCGCTTACAGTAGAGGAGTTTAGCTGGGTCATGCGGTGGATGGGGATTAAAAAGGTATTGCTGGGTCCTCAGAATGAATTCTTCCTTTTCACAAGGGGGAATCGGGCCTCCAAGAACCTGAACGCTCACTTGAAGAGGGCATGGGCTGATGCTGGGCTAGAAACAGCCGTCACCTTCACAATCCTGCGCACTGCCCTGGCTGACAATATCAAGCATCACCAAGATCCAGAAAGCCGGTCGATTCTCGCCAGGTTTATGTGTCACGACGTAACCACGGCGGACCGGTTCTACGCGAATGCGCCGGGAATAAAGGAGGCATTGAGAATCCGCTCCATGTTCAGGGCGTCATCAGATGCGGCAGCAGCTGCATCATCATCAGAAGGATGTCTACCGCTGTCAGATGGGGAGACCTCCGAAGAGGGCTGCTATAACAGTACTGCTCCATCATCTTCACCTGATGGGTCATTGGAGCGGCAGCAGCAGCGGAAGCGGAAGCGGGAGGGAAAGAGGCCAATGAAGTCGGGACCGGGGCTGGTTGACACTCCTGATGATGGGGCAGGGGCCGTGGACTCAACCTGTTTGCCCTGGTGCACCGTAAGAATTAGACGCCTTTGGTCCCCTGAATCCCGCTAAACATTGTGAATATGTATACCGTGTATATAATTATTATTATAATCCTGTGTATACATTTTGTAAATAGTACAATATCTCCAGGGCGCATAACTGCACTTTACAAGCCAGGGAAGGTGCCAGAATCCTGGGCATACATTTTGTTAATAGTGCAACACCTCCAGGGCGCATAACTGCACTTTAAAACGTAGGTAAAATTTAGTAGTACTGTTATAGCAGCAGTAGTACGTGTAAATAGTTGATGTTTTAGTCTGTGTGTACTGTGATTTTTGTTACTGCAACGTGTAAATAGTTGATGTTTTAGGGTGTGTGGTTGATGTTTTAGGTGTGTTTTTGTTCAAATAAAATAAAAAAAAAAAAAAACAATAACCTTGATGGTTACCAGGGGCAGATAAAGTGCCACTTTCCATCAGCACCGGGGTGCTGAACCCTGTGATGAGCGCTCAAGTGTTGGCGGAGGAGGTGTAAGCCAGAGGAGGGTGAACAAAAGTTAAAGTGTTTGAACCTCCAGCCCAGAAGGGGGGTGGTGGTGCCGTGAAGAAGGCCGACTATGGATGCTGATGGGCGGACATAGAAGCACCACAAAATCCACCCCCTTTAGGGTCACCAGGGGCACGAGAATACCCTCACAGAAGGGGTGGTGGTGCCGTGAAGAAGGCCGACTATGGATGCTGATGGGCGGACATAGAAGCACCACAAAATCCACCCCCTTTAGGGTCACCAGGGGCACGAGAATACCCTCCACAGAAGGGGTGGTGGTGCCGTGAAGAAGGCCGACTATGGATGCTGATGGGCGGACATAGAAGCACCACAAAATCCACCCCCTTTAGGGTCACCAGGGGCACGAGAATACCCTCAACAGAAGGGGTGGTGGTGCCGTGAAGAAGGCCGACTATGGATGCTGATGGGCGGACATAGAAGCACCACAAAATCCACCCCCTTTAGGGTCACCAGGGGCACGAGGTTCTGGTGGGTGTGAATACCTGTGTTTAGTCCGTGGGGGAGTGCTTAAGTGTGGGGGCCCGGGGACTCAGGGTGTGCAAGGTTATGGAGGTCCCACTGTTATGGGGACATGCTGGAGGTCATGAGTCCGTCCTTCGGGGCTCTGTGAGCGGGCAGAGGTGATTTCCCCTGGTCTCTCTGGAGCTGTGAAATAACAGAGTCCCACTGTTAGGGGCCATCCTGGAGGTCATGAGTCCGTCTTTGGTGCTCTGTGAGCGGGCAAGAAGGTGATTTTCCCCTGGTCTCCTGGAGCTGTGAAATGCACAGAGTCCCACTGTTAGGGGCCATCCTGGAGGTCATGAGTCCGTACTTTGGGGTCTGTGAGCGGGCACAGACAGGTGATTTTCCCCTGGTCTCTCTGGAGCTGTGAAATAACCAGAGTCCCACTGTTAGGGACTTCTGCTGGAGGTCTCCTGCATTTAAACAGATTCACCAGTTTCTAACAAGACTTTAGCCCTGATCAGAGCCCTGTTTTCTGGGTAAGACAGCGAGGTACTGTACCCTGGGTGTCTGGCTCTCTGAGACCCTGCTAAAAGCAGTGTCTCTGCTGCCTGCATTTAAACAGATTCACCAGTTTCTAACAAGACTTTAGCCCTGATCAGAGCCCTGTTTTCTGGGTAAGACAGCGAGGTGCTGTACCCTGGGTGTCTGGCTCTCTGAGACCCTGCTAAAAGCAGTGTCTCTGCTGCCTGCATTTAAACAGATTCACCAGTTTCTAACAAGACTTTAGCCCTGATCAGAGCCCTGTTTTCTGGGTAAGACAGCGAGGTGCTGTACCCTGGGTGTCTGGCTCTCTGAGACCCTGCTAAAAGCAGTGTCTCTGCTCTGCATTTAAACAGATTCACCAGTTTCTAACAAGACTTTAGCCCTGATCAGAGCCCTGTTTTCTGGGTAAGACAGCGAGGTGCTGTACCCTGGGTGTCTGGCTCTTGAGACCCTGCTAAAAGCAGTGTCTCTGCTGCCTGCATTTAAACAGATTCACCAGTTTCTAACAAGACTTTAGCCCTGATCAGAGCCCTGTTTTCTGGGTAAGACAGCGAGGTGCTGTACCCTGGGTGTCTGGCTCTCTGAGACCCTGCTAAAGCAGTGTCTCTGCTGCCTGCATTTAAACAGATTCACCAGTTTCTAACAAGACTTTAGCCCTGATCAGAGCCCTGTTTTCTGGGTAAGACAGCGAGGTGCTGTACCCTGGGTGTCTGGCTCTCTGAGACCCCGCTAAAAGCAGTGTCTCTGCTGCCTGCATTTAAACAGATTGACCAGTTTCTAACAAGACTTTACAACTGCACTTTACAAGGGAAGGGGCCAGAATCCTGGTATACATTTTGTAAATAGTGCAATACCTCCAAGGCGCATAACTGCACTTTACAAGCCAGGGAAGATGCCTGAATCCTGGGGTAAACATTGTTTAATTGTTTAAGTGTTTTTAAATGTATGGAACAGTGTTTTGTCTCTTTCAAAACTCTCCCGTCATTGGCCGGATACATGGGGACAATTTTATATTGACTATGACCGTTACTATTCCAGTGAGACGAAGTACGTCAGTGACGGGAGTGATCCCATGTTAATTTTGTCCGAAAACCAGAGCATTCCCTTATCCCTCTTAGGTGCCTTGCAAACAATGGACGTCCGCTCTCGGGAGCGTCGGAGTGGTGCGGTCACCCTAAGTGACAGACCTAAAGTATCCGGGATTCAGGCATCTTCCCTGGCTTGTACATTTTTGGTGATGCGCCCTGGAGATATCAGCTATTTTAACAACTTTTCCCGCTTTTCAAACATTTATTCCGGGGTTTTAGCCAGTCATTTTGCAGAAATCATTTAACATTAACGGTCTCCTGAAAAAGCACATATTCTGTGCATTTTCAGGAGAGCGTCTATGTTAAATAATTTCGTGCAAAATGACTGTCTAAAACTCTCTTCCAGACATTTAAAAATACTTTCCCGACCATTTAAACATTATTTCTGGTGGTAAAGTGCAGTTAAGCGCCCTGGAGGTATTATACTATTTCAAACAACTTTTCCCCGCCTTTCAAAGACTTATTCCTGGGTACAAGTGTTATCTTTCCCCCCCTGGGTGTGTGTGAGACAAGTGAAGTGAGTCAGCCTGCCAACAAGCAGCAGTGTGCTGTCATTTGAAACATGTTCCCCCACAGTTTAACACCTTTTACCGTTTTGAGGCATTCTTTCCTGGGTCAATGTGTCCTCTTTCTCCCCCCTGCTGTGTGTGTGAGACAGTGAAGTGAGTCAGCCTGCCAACAAGCAGCAGTGTGCTGTCATTTGAAACATGTTCCTCCACACTGTGACTATGCTTTAGCCACTTTCGAGCACTCTTTCCTGGGTCAATGTGTCCTCTTTCTCCCCCCTGGGCTGTGGTGTGAGACAGTGAAGTGAGTCAGCCTGCCAACAAGCAGCAGTGTGCTGTCATTTGAAACATGTTCCCCACACTGTGACTATGCTGTAGCCAGTTTCGAGCACTCTTTCCTGGGTCGAAAAGACATGTGCTGTAACCTGGTTCTCTCCCAGTACTGGGTACTAGTTAATGCCACTATCACCACCACATTTAAACCAGATGAAGTGGTAGTTATCCGGGGTGCTGCAGAGTCTTTTCAGGCTCCTCTCCACAATTGTCCCCCTAAAATGATTTTAAATCATTATTTTTGCATTTAAATGCATGTATTCTATCATTTATATGGTTCCCCAACACAATGCACATAGTCTGGAGCTCACTGGGGTCCTGCATATCATTTAATCAGGCGTTTTAACACTTTTTCCCATGAAAATGATTTTTAATCACTATCATGGGGCTATGAAAATAAAATTCCCGGTAATGCAGAGCACAAGTGCACCTTTTACTATTTAAATGTATTTGTATTATATATATTTGGGCTAGAAAGGGGACCTCTCTGGGTGATTTAGTCAGTTTATGGAGCTTTGCCCACAAATCCTGGATGATCCAGGCCGAATTTGGGTGCTCTAGGCGGCCTGCCAGGCGTCCCCACCCGTGGAAAGCAAAAAAAGTGAAGAAAACGCTTAATTATATCTTAAAACAGAGTCATTTTCAGGCTCCTCTCCACAATTGTCCCCCTAAAATGATTTTAAATCATTATTTTTGCATTTGAATGCATTTATTCTATCATTTATATGGTTCCCCAACACAATGCACATAGTCTGGAGCTCACTGGGGTCCTGCATATAATTTAATCAGGCGTTTTAACACTTTTTCCCATGAAAATGATTTTTAATCACTATCATGGGGCTATGAAAATAAAATTCCGGGTAATGCAGAGCACAAGTGCACCTTTTACTATTTAAATGTATTTGTATTATATATTTTGGGCTAGGTAGGGGACCTCTCTGGGTGATTTAGTCAGTTTATGGATTTTTTCCCACAAATCCTGGATGATCCAGGCCGAATTTGGGTGCTCATAGGCGGCCTGCCAGGCGCCCCCACCCGTGGAGCAAAAAAAAAGTGAAGAAAACGCTTAATTATATCTTAAAATAATCAAAAATGAAGTTTTGAAAAATTGTGAAATTTTTTCTAAGTGCCAACGGGAGTAGTGGCCAGGTGTTTGGCGCTTCGGCCGATTTTTCCCCTTCTCCGATGGTTGGTACAACGGAGAAGGGGAAAAAGTCCCTGGGCTTCATTTCCACTTCTCTGTCAAAAAGATTCATCCATGTTTTTCAGACTACCTTCCGCACGAAATCAGAAACCCAGTTTTTGGGTGGACTCAGAAAAAATACGGCTGTTGGAAATCATGGAAGAATGTATCCGCTCACCAAGCACTCTGAGTGGGCCTCATTTTGTGCCTCAAGACCCCCCAGCCTGGTTCTCCCAACACTTGGAGGAATGCGAGGGCACTTTTGCAGGTGACTCTACCCGATTATGAGGCACTATTTTGGGGCTTATTTTTTACATTTTCCCGGTTCTCCAAATAGTTTAAGTGTGACATTTTGAGCCCTGGAGGAATGCGAGGGCACTTTCCCGGTGACTCTACCCGATTTTGAGGCACTATTTGGGGGTATAATTTTTACA